>JARHVA010007074.1:650000-665000 GCA_037957365.1 Torreya grandis
CATTCCTCTAACTACTTTTGTAGTCATATAAAAATTATCCCCTATTATGGAATTTAAATCCATTGAAATTTACACTACATGATTATAGGTTGTTATCTTTCTCTTATTAGTTAAAGTGAATAATTATTATTTAGTATGCAATAATGCAAGGTTCATCTTTAGCAACAGTTTGGGTGCCTACCCTTTTGGCCTTTCCAATAGACTATTTGAATCCAAATCTGATCTTAGGATCCCCATGGAATACCATGTCAAGTAATTAGAACTTAGATAATTGCATGTCACATATCAAATCACCTTAAATAGTTTTTCCCTATTGAATAATGGTCATGGAAGTTGAAGGTATTGACTCACTTCATGAGGTGGATGGACTAGGAGCATATTTTAGCAATGTGATGTAATTTAGGATAATTTATTTTATCATAAGTTTACAATATATGTGTGGAGTTTTTATTTATGTGAATTATAAATTCATATAAATATGTATTCTATGAGGGATCACTTACCTCTTTGTTCCCCTTTAGGATTTAGGGGTTACTTGCATAAGTAACCCCTTCTCCCACTTGGCACATACCTCCCTACACTTTCTAAGGGACTAGGAAATAAGTGGCATACACAAAGGAGACTTGTAATATAGTCATTGGATTCCTTGTAACTCCCATTATTTTCCTCTATATTTATAAAAAAATCTTTCCTTTCCTCATTTCTTCACTATAAAGTCATAGCTCTCTCTCTCTCTTCTTCTCAATTTACTCTTGCTTCTAAATTTTAATTGTGTATATTTTGGTGACAAGACTTCTTACAAGATCATGTGGATTTTGATATAATACATTTGGTTTCTCACTTTAAAATTCTTGTCTCATTTATGGTTTACACCTTGATAAGTAATATTCTTTATTGATTTCTTTACTTTATGCACTTTCATTTGTCATTGATGAATGTTATTGGGATAATCCCTTCATGGTGTTAGATCTATATTGATCTTATTGGTATTTTTTTGAAAGAGTGCAGATTTTGGGATACATTTTTAAATTTTTTACAAGGGATCCAACCTTCCTCTCCATTCAAATCTATTTTCCTCTCATTTTTTTTATTAAAATTTTTTAATCTCTAACTAGTTGTTATAGGTTGTTCCAAAGGATAATTTTTCAACATTTATTCTAGTTTTGAGATGCCATCCAAGTAGGTTTTCTTTACTATTTTTTAACCAATCAATAATTTTTTTAATTCCTACTATATAAATCGAATCTATATATTATATTTCTATTCTTTGTATTTTATTTTTCTATTTTATCTTTTCAAGAAAATAATATGTGTGTGTGTATATATATATATATATTTTCTCCCTTTTAAATTTTGAATATCTCAAATTTATTTTCATTTATGAGTAGTTTTTTAATATTAAAAGGTAAATAAAATATATACATTCAAGCTCTCCCTTAAATTATGAGATTTTTTATCTTTAATAGTAGTAAATATTTGTCTCAAACTTATTTTAAATTTTGAGCATTCTCTTTTTATATTTAAAGAATTACATATCTATAAGATTTTTATAGAAATTACATCCTAATTTTTTGGCTTATTTCTTGCATGGTACGGTGCCCTATCCTTCTAGCTGTGCATTATAAAACATTTTTTTTTGTCTTTTTATCTCTCATCATGCATCACTTATCTTCCTCTTTGACATCTAAATGATATTTATTTTCCTTTTTAGCATCTAGCTGGTTCATATTTCTTTTGCTTTTTTTTCTAGTTTAATGGCACCTCTAATCTTTCTTATATCCCTTGACTATGCCCTTTTTTGTAGTTTTGTCTATATGTTTCTTGATCTTCTATACCAAACACTAATATTCTTATGTCACCCTCATTTTTATATCTTCTTCAACATATTCCAATGCTTTAGTTCTAGTAATTGACTTAATAGTTGCATTATTTTGTAGCAATTTTTAATCAGGGATAACATTTTTCAAGAATATTTATGGAGCCTTCTTTTAAAAAAAAAATTAATAATTGGCTCTTCATCCTAAAAAAATATATGATATTTTTTCCAAATGTATATCACTTATCTTTTAGCATGATATTTATATTTATCTCATCAAAACTAAAAAAAGTAAATTTCAAATTTTTAACATTATATTATTCAAGGATCTTTATTTACTTTATTTATAAATCACATCTTTTCACTCAAGAAATAAAGTTATTTTTTAATTCTAAAATTATTTAAAATAAAAAAATCATTAAATTTTATTGGAATTTGTGAGTCTTTAATTTTTTTTAACAATGATAAAAAAATAGTTCAAATTATTGTATAATTAATACAATTTTTAATCAATTCATTAAAAATAGTTTTAATTATTAATGTTTTTATGTGGGCCTCCATTCAAAACACAAAGAAACATTTTATTTTCTTAAGTTCATTCAAAACCAAAATCTTCTAAAGAAATTTATATTATCATTTCCATTAAAATTATAAGATTCTTATTGTCATATTATCATTGTTACACCTTTTGTGTAAATATTAAACCTTTTAGCTCCCAATTATTCCTTGATATTACACTTAAACTAAGTCTCATTTTTTGGCCTTCTTATCCCTCCTTCACACCTCATTTATTTTAAGTGATTTTTTTGAATATACACTTTTTGAGTATTGGTGAGCTTTCATGGTAGAATGAATAATTTATTTCTTGAACTAAAACTCATTCCCACCAATTAAAATTTATGGAAATTCTATATGCAATACATATTCAATTTTAAACACTTTGTGTGCATAATATATGTTGTGGATCCCAAACTTGATGAAAAGACTACCACTACTGAAGTTCAAGATAAATGGCAAGTAAAAAATGATGAAGTCTTAGGATTGATTGGCATGGCCATGACCCTACAATTTCATGTGCTTATTGATGATTATCTTATTAAATCAATTGCATGGTCTAAGCTTAAATTTGTTAATGATTTTGTGAGTGAATCTAAAAAAATTCAAATTCGAGAGAAAATGTTTGATTTAATGTACAATGACTTCAAAACTATGGATTATTTTTTGATTAAATTTCACTCTTTGAATTATAAAATCAATGGTTTAGGTATTAAAATTTAATATTTGAATATAATTCATATTATCTTGAAAAAAATTTCTTTGACCTTTTCATTAGTTTAATATTAATGTTCATTCACAACAAGATATTTATAATTTATCTTCTCACTTGATGTTTGATTTATTTTTTACTTTATTGCATCAATAAGAACAAAATTTAATTTATTTTGGTAGTGTTATGAATAATGAACATTCTTTTATTTATAAACACTAATACGAATAGTAAGGAACATGATATGTCCAATAATACACATGAATAAAAAGATCAAAAATATAACTCAAAACTTAATAAAAAGTTAGATTTTATCTATTATGATATAAAAAATCATGATAAATATCAATTATTTTAGAAAAAATATGATATTAAAAATAGAAATTTTAAAGCCAAAGATAATTTTAGCACTAGTAACACTAAGACTCAATCTAAACATAAGTCTAATATTAGAGCTACTTTTACTTGTGTATTGTGTGCTTCTCTTGTTAAACAGATTGTTGATTCATGTGTTATTCCATATATCACATATAATTCCAATTTATTTACTTATTTAAAACTAGATATTTCTAACAATCATTTAAGTCTAGTAAACTATGTTTCTTACAATGTTGAAGCCATAGGAACTGTAAAAATCCCCAACGATGAGTTACATGATGTCTTACTTATTATTGATTTAAAATTGAATTTTATTTGTATTCCTTAATTATGAAAATATTTATATAAATTAAAATTATCTAATGAGGATTTTACATTGAATTTTCTAAGAAAGATCTGCAAGTAGTTGCCACTACATTTTTATATAATGATAATTTGTTAAATTTTACTGGATTATCTTCTTTGTCCTATTATCATGCTTTACTTGATTATAATGATGATAACTTGGGGAATGAAAGATTTGGATATATTAATTAACAATATATTACATTTATAAATAATTTTAATATGGTGTAATATTTGTCTAAAACTCCCCCCACTAAGTTTGTTTGGAGTGGATGTATGGTTGTTAAAATTCACAGTGAATATTTTCATAAGAATCAATCTTGGAATGATAATGAAAGTATTCATTTAGTTTATAGTGATATCTTAGGGCCTAAGTAAACCCATTATATTAATGTTTTAAAGTATTATTTAAATATTATTGATGATTGCACTAGGTGAGCTTGAAGTTACTTCTTGAAAACTAAATATCAAGTTTTAGACACTTCTATTGAGTTTCATGCCTTTGTTAAAAAACAATCTCATTTTTATTTACACATAATATGAACTAAAAATGGAATTTAATATGTTAACAATTTTTTTTAATACTATATGTAACATGGTATTAAAGTGATTGTGCAAGATAAAACCAGGGGAGCGGCCGCGTGGGTGCGCGGCCCTCTCAAACCCTTGCATCTGTGCAGCATCTATTGCCAGATCTGCTAATGAGTGGAATTTTATTTTGGAAATAGGGTTGGGTCTCTAGCCTGTGTGTGTTTCTTTGGTGTCATAGGGGAGCCGTACAGGGTTTTTATGGAGGCTGCTGCGGGTTGTCAGGTCAGGCTCTGGTCGTGATCTGTATGCCTTTGTTTTGGGGGTAGTTCTGCCTACGCCATATGGGCATGTAGGTAGGTGTTTGACATGTTGGATGTTGTGGTTTTGTTGGGGAAAACCCCTATGGGGGAGTTGCACAGAGTGTTATTTAGTGGCCGTGGTTATGAACTAAGCCCTAACCTTTGCGGTTCCCTTATTCGCCTTCACATTCTGTCAACTGGGGTCGCTACTCATATTGAGGTGTTAACAGACGTTGGGGATTTCTTCAATGATTTTTGATTGCCATGGTGGCATTTCCTCTGCAGAGGGGGAGTTTGGGCAGTTGATCAAGTGTTTGGAATGGGTGTTGGTGGCAGTGGTTCTGGGGCTTGTCTCTTTGTTGGTGGTGTTGTTTTTATGGGCAGCACGTTTTTAAGGTTTGTTGGCTTGACCCTGGGTTTGGCCATCATTATTGTTGGATCTGACGGTGTCTTCTTTATTCTCGGGTAATGCTTGTAGTTAATGTTTTACTTTTTAGCATTGTTTCAGGCTGTAATACCTGGTTTTGATTAGGTTTTAGGTCCTTGTAAAACCTAGTTTTGGTACTAATTTTTAGTGGGTTTGCCTTTCCTGGCATTTTGTATTGTTTTATCTTTCTTGATCTGTAATGGGTTTCAAGGCCCCATCAAAACCTGCTTTTACCTTAATCTAAAACATGGTATTAAACATGAGAAAATTGTTTTTACACACTTGAGTAAAATGGTATTGCTGAACATAAACATGGGACTATCACTAAAATGGCTAAGTGTATGGTTCATGTTAAAAATATGAATTATAAATATTGGGTTGAAGCTAAGTATTATGATGTATATCCAATAAATAATAACCCCACTAATTTTTTTAAATATTACCATTGAATAATCTTAGAGTGGTATAAAACCCAATTTAAAGCATTTATGTGTTTTTGGTTGTGATGCATTTGTTCATATTCCCATAGTAATTTGAAATAAGTTATATTGTAAAAAAGACACTTTTATCTTTGTTTTAGATTAAGGTAAAAATAGGTTTTGAAGGGAGCCCGAAACCCTGAAACAAAGGAAGAAGGATATAACAATAATGAACCACGGGAAAAACAAACCTATTGCCTACTGTAGAGTAGCATCAAAAATAGGTTTTACAAGGACCTGAAACCACAAAACAAGATAGTAAGAGGAAAGACCCTAGGTTTTACAGAGACCTAGAAACTCAAATACGTTAAGAAAACAAAGGACCAGATTATGGAACCATTTAAAACATCCAACAAAAAGGACCAGAACAAAAAGAACAAAAAGACCCTATTCTTCTAATTCTAGGATCATCTTCGTTGCCTCATTTCCAATCACAAAAGTTTCTTGTATGGATATTGTAGCTAATGTAGCAGCCTCTTGCATTGCTTTCTTCCTTGAGCTCTGCCTGGTCCTCTTACTCAGCCCCTCCAAGGATTTTATTTCCTCATTAGCTCATTTTCCAAGGTTTACAGCAGCAACACATATGCTAAAAGTAACCTCCTCCATCTTCATCCTACTTTCCTTAATGAGCTTTATGAGATTATTCTCATAATATTTAAGTTTGATAGGAATATCTCTCATTTGCATTTCCAAAATATTGATTTTCTTCCAATCATTTTCCTGATTATGTTCCATTATTTCCATTCTCTTCTTGAGGCTCATTATTTCCTTATACATCCATGAATCAACCTGAAGAATAGTATCTGCTTTGCATTTAGCTAAATTCATGAAGGGAATCCTACTATCTCTCTGCCAAACATCACTAAAATCTTCAGTGTTCTCTTTTGGATTGACTTCATCCTTTTCATTTTTATCCTCCCATTCCATTTTTTTCTATTCTTTAATATCAACAGGGTTTTCATTGTGGACAATATCATCCTTTTCTTGTTCTCTAGTCTCCATTGCATGATTGGCATCTTGAACCATGTATTCCTTCTCTATTTTCAAATCTAGATCCTCAAATAAAATATCCATTTCTTTTTCACTTCCCCCTAACACTTGTTGATTATCCTCATGATCAATGTTTTTCTGTTCTATTTTTTCCTCTATTATATCCCCTTCTTTTTCATTCTCACTTTTATCTTTACCTTCCAGGTCAAAGCTGGAATCCCCACTATTCGTCCCTTCCTCTTCCTCCATACTCTCCTCAAAACTTTATGTACTTTCCCACTTAGTATCCTCATCAACAATTTATTTTTTAAAACTGGAGGATTTAGGTTTAAATTTTTCCTTCCCCTTTACATTTTCATTCTTCTTACTCTGTGACCCCTTATTTTTTTTTGAATAAGGATTCGAGACAATGGCATTGTTTTACAGAAGCCTTTTATAATTAGAATCAATCCTTCATGAAATATAGGGTGACTCTCCTTTTTTCTATGAGCGAACAAACTTTGAAGTAGCGAGAAACACAAATAGAAAGGGAAGGAAATTCTAACTTTGTGCCTAAAATGATTAAGAAAGACAAAATGAAATTTATGGACTCTTTTGCTTCTACCATCCAGTATGAAATACTCACTGATGCAACATAAAACATCTCTCCAGATTCCTTTTATCTACTCTAGGTCAAAAAAATCTTCACTCTTTTCCAACTGCTGCTCCTCAGCATCTGTCTTCAAGAATTTACAGTATGCCTCATTAGATATACTGGTCTGCTTAGAGAATTTTATCCCCTCCATTGGAAGCCCCATAACCTCTGCAATGAATTCCTTCATGAGCTTCACCATGATACCATGGAGTGTTACTCTATCGTCAACCCAATTTTTGAAGAATGCCATCATTATGTGGGGTTTAGATCCATGCAGCCACTCCAAATAACTCACGACCTTCCCTTTCTGAAGAATCTTCCAAACATCTTGTTTTGCCTTCCAGTCTTCACAATTTTTAGGTTCTTGCTTCCTCGGCTCACCTTTCATTTTACAAGCCATACATTATTCCATCAACACACTAGCACTAATGACTGAGAAATGAAACCAATTGTTTTCTATTTGAAATGGCGATCACCTATTTTTTGGCACATGCAAAAACCACTTTGCTATCTCAAGAATGTACATGTTCAATGAAAGTAATCTATCCACCATGAGGCCACTCCACCAAATCATTAACTTTCTATTCTAGGTAGATCTTTCCCTCCTTTGAATGAATGGTGTCATAATTAATAAGTGATTTGAGTTCAACATTCTTATTTAATGCATCCTTCCATCTCACCTTATACCCTGTTTGAACAACATGATTAGCTATCCAGTCAACAACCCCATTGGCTTCACGGTAAGTATGGGTTATGGTCACTTTTTCAAATTTTTGAATTAAGGCTTTAATTTCCATAACCATTGCCTCAATAGACCATGAAATTTAATTTTGGTTATTTAGGATATTTATGATATTCAAGGAATCACCTTCTAGCCATAATTTGGAAAATCTCGACTCAACAACTAATTTAATGGTATAAAAGGCAGCAGTAGCTTCAGCAATACGACTATTCGACTTACAAATAGGGATAGCAATAGCATCAATTACATTTCCCACATGATCTCTCAAGACTCCTCCACATCCTGCTCTTCCTAGATTCCCTTTAGCTTCTCCATCAAAGTTTCCTTTGATCCATCCACTAGGGGGGACATTCCATTTTACACCTAATCTTGGATTATCAGTTTTCAAATTAGGCCTTTTAGATCTTAAGGGATTATCAATTTGAAAGGTTTGATTAGGATCCCTCTGTGATATAAAATTATCCTTAATTGCTCTAATAATATTCTGACCCAACACCCAACCTGGAAGTTCTTTACTTCTAAATATTCTATTGTTTTTTTCTTTCCATATGCCCCACCAAATATGACCCAACACTTTTATCTTTGTTGGTTATCATGAATCATATAAATTTTATAGGGTTTAAGATCCTAAAACCAATAATATAAATATTAAAATGGATATTAGAATTACTAAAAATGGTGTACTTGATTGTGCTTCTAACCTAGATTCTATTGATATAATTTATGATTCTTTTCCTTTTGAATAAAGTGATGATCATAATGATGTGGTGCATGATGGATTTTTTACTAAATTTCCTTCTTCTTCTTTTAGTCTTACTCTAACTAAAGCTATTCCTATATGGTCGAAGTCTAATATAAAAGCTTTTGGAATTGATGTAGATCTTAATGATACTCATATAACTAGGTGACAATTTTATATTTGTGCTTTGATGCCTAAACTTATGAACAATAATGATTTCAAAACACTAAAATAATCTCAAGGTCACCCTCATTGGTAAAAATCAATGCGCGATGAATAATACTCTTTGATTTCTAATAACACTTGGGACTTAGTCCCTCTCCCTAGAGGACATGATTTGGCGAGTTGTAAATGGTTGTTTAAAACTAAGTTTAATTATGATAATCAAATAAAAAAATATAAAGGTAGATTATAGGATATAGTTTTTTATCAAATTTAAGGAATTTAATTTAATGAAAAATTTTCGCTTATTTCTAAGTTGCCAACTAGCTTTAGCTTCTCACATGCATTGGATTGTTTATCAAATGGACGTGAAGAGTGTTTTATTAAATGGTGACTTGCATGCACAAATTTACATGTCTTAACCCTCTAGTTTTATTAAATAAATCAATGAACATCTTATTTTAAAGTTAAATAAAGGTATTAATGGTTTAAAATAATCTGTTAGAGAATGATACTCTAAAATCTATAATTTTTTTATAGCTCAAAGCTTTACTCGTAATTCAAATGATCCTAATATTTTTTTCAAAAACACTCCAAATGGCATAGTTATCATTATTTTATATGTTGATGACTTCATCATAATTGGTAGTAATAGTTTAATTATTTATTTCACTAAAAATTATTTTAAAAATAAATTTCAAATGATTGATTTAGGTCTTTTACATTACTTTTTAGGTATTCATGTTCGAATAAAAAAAGACCCCATTTTTATTTCTCAATCTAAATATGCATATGACTTGTTATCTAGGTTTAATATTTTAGATTAAAAACCTAATTATTCTCTTTCTTAACTTGGTTTCAAACTACTTAATGATGTGGAAATAGAAAGTATTGATCCAACTCTCTATAGACAATTAGTTGGCAATTTGAAATATCTTACTCATACTTATCCTGATATTGCCTTTTCTATTGTATTAGTTTCTCATTTTATGTAAAAACCTCAAGCTACTCATTTTAAATATTCTAAAATAATTGTTTTTTATAATAAATTTACTCTAACATTTGGCATCGAGTATACCCCAAATAGAAATTTCTCTTTGGTAAATTATTCAAATTTTGATTATGTTGATGATCCTAATGATCATATATCCATAAGTGGTTATTATTTTTATTAGGGTTATGATACAATTTCATGGAATATTAAAAAATAGACTATTGTATAATTATCTTCCACATAAGCTAATTATAAATCTTGAACTCATGTTTCCAAAGATGTTATTTGGCTTAGAAGACTTCTTGTAGATTTGGACCACCATCAATCTTTAACTACTCTATTTTTTGGTGATAATCAAAGTAACATTGCCTTAACAAAAAAATGGTTTTCCATGCAAGGTAAAATAATATTGAAATATAAATTCAATTTCAACATGAACTTATTAAGTACAATCAAATTCTTCTCTCTTTTTATCTTAAGAACAAATGGTTGATGTTTTCACTAAAACATTATGTAAAGAAAAGTGTGTCATCTTTTATAATATGTTAGGATTAAAGGAAGTTATCATCAAGGGTAATAGTTAGTAATGTTTCTTCCATTATTTATTATTTGTAAACCCATAAAATTTTTTAATGGGGAGTATTAGGATTTACCTTTTATTTATGATAATTTATTTTATCCTAAGATTCCTTTTATGTGTGTAAAATCTTTATTTATGTGAATTATAAATTCACATAAATATAAATTCCATGAGATATCACTCACATCTTTGTTCCAATTTAGTATTTTGGACTTACTTGTATAATTGACCCCTTCCTCCACTTGGAACACACCTAAATACATGTTGTAATGGACTAGTCCAGAAGTGGCACACACAAAAGAGGATTGCAAGTTAATCATGAGATTCCTTGTAACTTTCATTATTTTCATATAACTCTATAAAAGAGCCTTATTCTCCTCATTTACTCACTATAAACTCATATGTGTGTGTGTGTGTGTGTGTGTGTGTGTGTGTATGTGTGTGTACATACATGCATGCATGCATGCATACATACACACACACACACACACACACACACACACACACACACACACACACACACACACACACACACACACACACACACACACACACACACACACATATGTATATATGTATGTATGTATGTATGTATGTATGTATGTATGTTAATTTTATGTGTGTAGAATCTTTATTTATGTGAATTATAAATTCACATATATCTAAATTTCATGAGGTATCACTCACCTCTTTGTTCCAATTTAGTATTTGGAACTTAATTGTATAATAAACCCCTTCCTCCACTTGGAACACATCTAACTAAATATTCTAAGGGACTAGTATAGAAGTGGCACACACAAAGGAGGATTGTATGTTAATCATGGGATTCATTGTAACTTTCATTATTTTCATCTTACTCTATAAAAGATCCTTATTCTCCTCATTTA
This sequence comes from Torreya grandis, assembly GCA_037957365.1. Classification (NCBI taxonomy): domain Eukaryota; kingdom Viridiplantae; phylum Streptophyta; class Pinopsida; order Cupressales; family Taxaceae; genus Torreya; species Torreya grandis. Next base: position 661,271 of record JARHVA010007074.1, read on the forward strand.
CTCACTATAAACTCCTATGTTTGTGTGTGTGTGTGTGTGTGTGTGTGTACATACATACATGCATACATACATACATACATACATACGTACATACATACATACATACATACATACATACATACATATATATATATGTATGTATGTATGTATGTATGTTAATTTTATGTGTGTAGAATCTTTATTTATGTGAATTATAAATTCACATAAATCTAAATTTCATGAGGTATCACTCACCTCTTTGTTCCAATTTAGTATTTGGAACGTAATTGTATAATAAACCCCTTCCTCCACTTGGAACACATCTGACTAAATGTTCTAAGGGACTAGTCTAGAAGTGGCACACACAAAGGAGGATTGTATGTTAATCATGGGATTCATTGTAACTTTCATTATTTTCATCTAACTCTATAAAATATCCTTATTCTCCTCATTTACTCACTATAAACTCCTGTGTGTGTGTGTGTGTGTGTGTGTGTGTGTGTGTGTGTGTGTGTGTGTGTGTGTGTGTGTGTGTGTGTGTGTGTGTGTGTGTGTGTGTGTGTGTGTGTGTGTGTGTGTATGTATGTATGTATGTATGTATGTATGTATGCATATGTATGTATGTATGTATGTATACATACATACATACATACATACATGTGTGTGTGTGTGTGCGCGCACGCGTGTGTGTGTGTATGTATATGTATATGTATATGCATATGAATGTATATATGTATATCTTATTATTAATTTAGTTTTGCTTCTAAATTTTAATTGTGGAAATTTTGGTGACAAGCCTTCTTATAAGATCATGTGGGTTTTTATCTAATATGTTTGGTTTCCCACTTTAAAATTCTATTCTCATTTATGGTTTCCACCTTGAGAGGTAATATTATATATTGATTTATTTCTTTTATGTACTCTCATTTATCATTGATGAATTCTATTTTTATAATCTCTTCATAATGGGTATATAAATAGATAGAGGTGACAAAGGGTGTCTTGGGGGAACATGTGGCATTGGATGTTCATAAAAAGCATCAAATATAAATGAATTTATCACTTTATCATGTGAATTGATGGGGGAATGACCTTGTGGAGATTAGGAAACATAGTGAATGATGATATTGATTCAATTTGAAATTTCAAAAATGAGGTATTGACATAATAAATCACCCTATGGTGCTTAATAGAGGTGAAGTTTTATGAACATAAATTAAAGAAGGTGAAAGGGAAGCCACACTTGGAAAATTTTACCCACTATCAATTGGTTAGCTTGCTATATTAGGTGATACACTACCATATTTTTTATAACCATTAAAAAACATGGTGGTTTCATCAAATTGGGAGGACTCATGGATGGTCTCAAATAGTTTTGCAAATAAAATGGGAACTATAAATTAATGTGACTTATATTGGAGACAAAACAAATTTTGGTGAAGTAGGAGTAGGTGAGAATTAAATAGGGTATGTAAATAGGGATCCTCTTACTTTAATAGTATTACATATTCTTGAATATGACGTTGAAGGAGAAAAAATATAACCTTGAAACACCTTACATTTTATCTTGTAATATATATTAATTATCTCATATAGTAGTAAGTGTGCTCTCGATCTTTCTTCTAATAATTATTACAATTGATATACTTCATATTAGGATCTTATATAACTAGTTTCTTATAACATGGATATGACACGAATTATTTAGTGGGTTTTAATATAAATTTTCATCATCATCATGCTCATGGATATATGCTACATTTATCCTAGAACTTAGATCATGCACATGCCTCCTCATATTTTCTATAGGGCCCCATTGTCTATCTTCATAGTGTTTCAAGTTGAATGATGATATAAGTGCTACTAAATCTTAGAGGAAGGTAAAACTATTTAATTCCTTATTTCTAATCCAAATAGGTTAATAATTATAAATATTTTGTTGTCTTTTCCTATAGAATTCATCCATCCCTTCAATAAATTGAAAAACAAGTTCTTGATCAACTAACCTACAAAGTACATGATAGTGAAATTGTAATGGAGTAACCATAACTCCCTAAAATATTATAAATATGAAATCTTCATAATACCAATAAGACCTAATCTATAGAATGAAGTTCCTCATGACCTTTGATAATATAGGGATATTTATCTCATTAATAGTTTTGTACAGTAAGGGATAAAAACCATATAAATTTTATTTGATGTGGCCTATATAATTATTTTCATAAAAAATATCTTTATAACTAGATGGAAAGAAGGTGTCTAATCAGGAAAAACTATATTCCTATAAGGATTAATTGGAGAACATGTATCCAAAAAATATAACATCATGCAAAATCATCCTCCATTTTTTGATCTCATTTCTTGTTAATGTATATTATAGAAGATGATTTATATTAGAACAAGAGCTTCATTATTATAAATGATAATAGATGTCAAGGGCACCCATATTTGTTCACATGCACTATTTCATAAGATCCATATAACATATTCATCATTAACATGCTGGTTTGAAAACCTTGCTTAAAAAATCTAATGTGATAAAAATCTGCATCATTTTTAATGACATAATAGTCGATGTCTTTGGCACAATCCTTAATGCCTTCTCTAAGATCAATGGTGTATAACCATTATTGTGAAACTTCATGGTTATATGCAATAGTGGGGGTCTAACATATGATAGTATTTTTATAAGGTGAGTCCATATATGAGGGTTATCCTAAACTTCCAATGGGGGGACTAAATAAAATCATGCTAACATTGTGAATTCATGAAAAAATTATAAATCAAATCAATGTAATGCAATACCTGAGGATTTGCCATAACCCTATGCAATTTTTACTTCCAAATTTAAATGATATCTTGGGTATAATATACTTTATCTTATGGAACATCCTCCATAATTATGAGTTGTTGATCCTCCTTTAATTATATATATACACCATTATAGTGATTTTATCTTAGGATTTAAAGCATGAAAGTAGCCTCTCTAAATTCTTGATTAGGTTTAAAAATAGGGTGATGTAACCATGGATAATGTTTCACTTCCCTAAGCTCTTTAAATTAGAATTAGTTTAATGGATTCATTGTAGTATAAACTTATATCTTATTTATGTGAAAAAATAATGGTGCCTTGTGTTGAATAAACCTTCATGCTTAGATATATTGACCGTTTGAATTTACAAGATTAAATTTGGAGGATGTCTATCATTGTATCAATCATTTACATTAATTATGAAAGTGACATTTGGTGGCTTTGATAACTAAATTTGATCATTTTTATTTAATTTATAACATTTAAATATTATATATATGATCTAAAAATATCTAGACCATCCATGCACCTCCATCCTAAAGTTCTTAAAAGCTCAAGTCTATTTTTCATAGAGCGGGGTGGTGGCAAAATTTGATCATAATAAATATAATAATTTGATTAGATCAAGATCCCTCAATAGGTAATTAAATTCTATATATTTAATAAACATTTTTGTTCATTTTATGCAACTTTTTAAAGTATATTTCATCTCAAATATGCATGATTCCACCATGTGTCTACCATGTATAGTTATTTTTCCATCTATGTCTCCCAAAGTTGGTAGATTCATGCCACATGTCACTCAAATATTATACCAAAGTCTTAGAGGTGTCTAAGGTTCCCAAAGTTTTGGTGGTTTATGGGTCATAGGAGGAATGACATATGGTAGACTCACATTGGTCCATGTTACTATAGTGATAGGATCCCTTATCTATT
>JARHVA010007074.1:670000-675000 GCA_037957365.1 Torreya grandis
GATCATGAAAGTATTTCAATAGATTAAACTAATGATAAATGAATTTGGGGAAAATTTGAGAGAAATTAGGTATTTTCTTGGTTAAGTTAATGGGTATTTAACTATGTTTAATTTTGGTTTTAATGAATAATTGTGATTATACATGGAGAAATATTAGATATGGGTTAATAGTTGCATGAAATATCAAATTGGGAAGGTAGATAGAAAATATTATGATAAGAGTAGAGTGGGAGAAGAGAATGAAAGTCATGAAGAGGAGAAGAGAAAGAATAGAACAAAAGAGAACAAAAGAGAAGGATTTTTTTGGTTCATACAGTTTTAATTTGGAATCTTTGATAAGGTTGGTAATTTTATTTAATTATTGAGTGGAAAAATAAAAATTAGAGTTTTTAAATTATCTCTCAATGTTTTAATAATTTATCTACATTTTAAGATTAATATAGGTTTAGCCCTATGCATGGATTGACCATCCACAAAACTAAACTTCTATTCCCTAAATCCTTACAAAAAGGCATGAAACTTTTGTGTGTATATATAATAGGGTTAAATGGATTTATTATCAAAATGGCAAATGCCATAGCTTAGGAAATTTTGATCCTTGGTAGATGGCTTTTTTTATAAACAAGGACTGAGTTTTGCTATAAAAACCATATTATATATATGCTCAATTAGATAGTTATAAGAATTCTAAGAATATAGATATAATACATAAGTCTTGTGTGTATTTTGATAAAAATGATTTCTAATTTGAATATATATTTGAATGAGTTCACAAATAATTATATGCACTATTAGTTATGACCATCGATTAGGGTTAACATATATATTGTCTATGTGCTTTTGACATTTAAAATAGTAAAATTTTATATGTATGAACATAAGTTAAATGTTATTCAAATATATGAAATAATATGGACTGTGTATTCTTGTCATTCAAGATAGTGAATACACACACACACACACACACACACACACACATGGACTATGAGTTGTTTTTTTACAAAATCATTGAAATATATGTATAGACTATGTACGTATTTGTTACATAAAATAGTGATAATATTTATGAAATTTGTGTAATTTTTATTCAAATAGTGAATATATATTTGTACAAACTATGTGTATATACTTATGAAGTGTAGCATGAAATCTAAGTCAATATTTATTAATCTATGCTTGAGTTAAAGTAAAATATAGAACTATCTATGAATGGAATTATGAATGGTAAAGTTATATATCGACTATGAATTCTTGGTAAATAATTTTGTCATAAGTGAAATGATTATATAACCTTATAGATATTCATAATATATATAAATAAATTCTTATTAAAATTAATTTTTTTAGCTATATAGAGATTTATAGCTTAGTTTCAAATACTTTAGTGTTTTTTTAAAATGAAAGATAGTTGACAGAGTCAAACCTAGAACAATATATGTGTTAAGTGTTTATAAAACATGCATATATTATAGTAAATGAATATTTGTATATTCTATGTAAAACGGTTGTTATACGATTTTTGAGATAGATGTCTATTTGTGATAGCAATCCTATCCTTCAATAAGAATTTATCATAAATTTAGATATTTTAACCTAGGATACTTTACCATTTAACTTGGTTTCCTTTACCATTAAAAAAAACATTTTTAGTTCTGTTGTACTTATTCTCTACCCTGTTCATTTACTTCACCTAGATCCATGATTATTACAAAGAACAATCTTGATGTATCCCAATTCTGAATTCTCACTATAATTTTACAAGAGGTCTATCTTTGAATATATATATATATATATATATATATATATATATATATATATATATATGTAATATTGGTCTTTTCAAGACCAATAAGTTTCCTCAAGGTGATTACATAAGTCTACTCAGTTATTATACCTTTAATGAATACTTTAATCCTTTACCCAAGTTTGTCTCCTATGTCTGTAGATTTTAAGACAATTTATATTTCAAATCCTATCAACTTTATCAAGACCTATTAGTTCTCTCAAATAATAATATTAGTTTATTAGGACTTATTCAAAACCCCAATAGGGTAACCAACATCCAATAATATTTATTTCATCAAAAAGATAATATAGGACTATATATGAACTTATCAATCTTGAGAGAAGGATATTATCATCTTATATTTCACCTAATATCTCATAGAATCACTCGATTTTCTTCTATCATCTAGCTTCACAATACTTTGAGAGACTCAAGATAGTGATGCCAAGATTATGTAAGTAGAGAACTTTAATTATATCATCAAATTTTGTATTTCCTAATTCTAATTTAGGTCCATGAACTTCTATAGGTCATCTATTTTTCCTATTAGACTAAATTTCATACATGGCAATCAAGCCGTTCAAAATAATACCATAAAAATACATTGAAAATTTATTTATCTTGGTCATTTTTTATTTATAGAATCTATATTCTTCTTCACAATCAAACAATTTGAGAGCTTCTAAATATATATTTCAAATCCTACATAAGGGATATGTAATAAACTCCTTTGTGTCAATGAGTCATTTTCCTCATTTGATCAAGTTATCAATAACATTTATCCTAGATTCTAAACCTTCAACATCAAACAAGCTTCTTTTACAGATTTATTAAATTTTACACAACACAACCCAACTGATAAATATAATAAACAAAACACTTTAGTGATTTCAAATACTTTTGTATAACACGTACCTTAATCAATGTGAAAAGGGAGGAATTCAATTACAAAGGCAACCTGATAATGAATCCTTCCATTCAAACTCTCATCATTTTCTTGACAAATTTTATAATCAGACCTTTTTTCTCTTTGTCTTCATTTATACATCCTCTATATCCATCTAATTATCCTTTATCAAAACTATATTTCTAATCTTAATAACAAACTTTCATCAAATTCTTTCTCTTTTAATAGTGAGTAATTCATTTATTAATCTTCTCTGTATAATCTCACTTAGATAATACAATCTTTATTTTATGAATACATATTGCTTTAGCAATGTATGTCATATATTTTAATATCAAAAAACTCATCTTTTTAATGAATGTCACAAATTTCCCTTAACGAACCTAAGAGAGAAAAAATATATCTACCAAGCTCTTATTTATAAGTTGACCATTAAAAATAATTTGAATATTAATGAAACCATTATGAATCAATGTCATGATAACTAAGACTTCTCAATTTTATAATTATTGATTACAACTATAATGAAAAAAAAATCTTAAAATCTTAGAAATCAAAGTCCTTCAATGTTTTAATAAGCACATGGAACAAAATCAAGAGATATGAAAAAATTCTCATACCTTAAATATCCAAATAGACTCCAATAATTCTTTGCAGACACTAGTGACCTCAAGACTTCTTTCTTGAATTACTCATCCACACTCACTCCCCAATGAACCTAATCTTTTGCACATTGTAAATTATGTTCTCATCCTTAATATCAAGCTTCATAGGTTGATTAATGTATGTTATAATATAATTATATTCACCAGAATTTGATAACACACCTTAATAAACATCTAAGACAAAATAATCTTCCTTTTATAAATCAAATCTCATAATTACTTAGATAGATCTATAGAGGTCTTTGGCTTTCTCTACTACTCACTCTTTTCTTATTGACCATCTCTTTTATCTACTTAAACTTTTATATTTGTCTTTTATGCCTCCTTTTTTTCCTTATCATATGGTATTGAAGTTATCAAGTCTTGATTGATGTTTAAACATAGTCTTTATCTTGTCATCAAGACCACAATTTTGTCCTTTTATCATTAACTTACCTTGTTTAGCCCTCTACATTGGAGAGGATTCTAGAGGGAAAATAAGATGGATTTACATAAACTAAAAGATAATTTCACACATAATAGATACCTTATCACCATTATATAAGGGTTCATACCCTTTAAAATTTATCATATCCCTATACAAATATTCCATATATTCAAATTTGACATTTGGAGGAAAACTCCAAATCATATTATATTAACCTACAATAAGACTAGTGAAGCATTAAATGCTTCTTATTGAGTCTTCCAAACCTTCTAAGGCACCTGTTTATCATTAAAAAATACAAAATATGATGTATACATCATGAATATAAACCACATACTAATTCTCTTGCATCAGACTCCCTTGGTAGGAAATATTTGAGCTCCTACTCAAATGAAGATTGTGATATTTTCTTTCATTTCTTCCAATCCTTTGGTATCATATCTTCATATTCATGTTTGATGGTACCTTCATCTTTCATCTCTTGTTTTCCTATCTACTTCATGAGCCTAATTGAATCAAATTTCACTTTATCTTCTTGGTTGAATAAGGATTCCACCTCCTTAATTGCATATGCCTTCATATCTGCACATAAAAAACTAAAAGCATAATCAGTTTTTAAAAATTGAGGCAACATTGCCTCTTTATCTATTGTCATCTTCCTTGGTGATTTTTACTCAACCACTATATCATTTTCTTGACCCAAAATTTTCTTAATATCCAAATCATCTGTTTGGATGGCGTCCTCATCTCCCTTGATGTCCAAGTCTTTCTATCCTTACATAATTTACTGCCAAATCAGCCCCTCTTCTTCAGTATACTCTACCATATTTTTATTTGTAGCTTCACCTTTTCCTTATATAGCTTGAACCAAAACCTATTTGTCTTCAACTTATGTCAATGGAGACACATTTTCCTACTAAATATCAATTTCTAAAATCACTTCAATTGGTGATTCATATTTATATTCACCTTTCATGAATCTATCTTGTAAATCAATTATTTGATCATATAAAACATATTATTGAAAATTTACATTCTCACTATCAAATACAATATTACAAGGAAAAATTTGATGATGGTAAGCCTATTAAAATGCTTCTTCATCTTCATCGAGCATTTCACCTTCCTCTAGATAGCATAATTCTACTTCTTGATGCTCTACTATGCAAGCATGTTATTCAGGCTTCTCTATTACCACCAATGTCTTGTATTATT
>JARHVA010007074.1:680000-765988 GCA_037957365.1 Torreya grandis
ATATGAATAAATTTACATACCTTAAATATCCAAATAGACTTCAATAATTATTTTCATACAGCAGTGACCTTAAGATAGGCATAAAGGCCTTCTTTATTCACTTACTCATCCACACTCGCTCCTCAATGAACCTAATTTTGTACACATTGAAAATTATGTTCTCCTCCTTTATATCAAGCTTCATAGGTCAATTATTTTATGCTTCAATATAATTACATTCACTAGAATTTGATAACACATGTTAATAAACATCTAAGACAAAATAATCTTGCTTTTTATAAATTAGATCTCCTAATTACATAGACAGATCTGTACATACATATAAACCTAAAGGTCTTAAGCCTTCTGTAGTACTCACTCTTTTCTTACTGACCATCACTTTTATGTACTTAAACCTATATATTTGTCTCTTATGCCTCCTTTTTATCCTTCTCATATGGTATGAAGGTTACCTATTCTTGATTTAGGTTTAAACAGTCTTTGTCTCATCATTGAGACCACAATTTTCTCCTTTAATCATTAAAAAACTTACCTTATTTAGCCCTTTACATTGGAGAGGATTCCAAAGGGAATCTAAGATAGATTTACGTAAATTAAAAGATTGTTTCGTAAATAATATATCCCTTAGCACCCTTCCATAAGGGTTCATACCCTTTAAAATTTATCATATCCCTATAAAAATATTTCAAATATTCAAATTCAACTTTTGGAGGAAAAATCCAAATCTTATTATATTAACCTACAACAAGACTAGTGAAGAATTCAATGTTTCTTATTGACTCTTCCAAACCTTATAAGGTACTTATTTATCATAAGAAAAAACAAACTATGATATTTACATCATGAATATAAACAACATTCTAATGCTCCTGCATCAATTTGATTTTAAATGACACTTGTAAAATCACAAACCTTTAGTTGAACAAAGGGAAGAATATAGGTCTGAGTGGTTAATTGATTATGTTCTCTATTTTTAAAAATTCATGATAGTATTATAAATTTAAAACCCAAATTATGGAAAAATAGGGTAATATATTTTATATTTGATTTTACCATAAATTAATCATGAATGTGATTTATGAATAGGAAAGTGGATGTTGGAATTATATGTAGTACTTTTTTGAAAACATAAGTGACTATTGATACTTATATATAGCATTTATATATTGGTTGAATACTTATATATAGTAGATAATATGAATATATTTAGTATGTACAAGTGCATGTGTATATGAAATATATCTATATGAGGACTTAGGTACTCATATACATATATAACATATATTAATACATTGGGATGCATGCCTATAATTATAGATATTATTGACTATTATATTAAGTAATATAATCTTGAGGGATTGGACACTATAATTATATGTATATAGCCTCCCAAAAAGTACAAGAAGTTGTATAAATGAAAGATTATGTTTTTGTTTATGAGTTATTTGATCTTTAAAATTAGTATTTCTAGTTGTTTGTAATTAAGTAATGTGCATATAAAAATATTAGACTATGATATTGATGATATTTTATAATTTACTACATTTGAATTTACTTATGAAAATTAGAAACATGTAGTCTAAATATATACTATACTTGTTTGGTATAAACTATACTTGTTATGCTTATTATTTTTTGTGATAAATGATATAATTGAGATTCATTTCATATGTTTGATGGACTAAATATATGTATCTTCATTATTCTAATATATATAATGTCTTATACCCACTAATAAGAAATAATATTTATAAATCTTCTGGTTATATTTATATTAACCAAATATTGCATTGTTAGTACTAAGAAGTGAGATGAAATTAACTAGCTTACTTAGCATTACCAATGCTAGATGAAGGTAATCCAATCAAGTGGTGTGTATGAATTTGACAGATCCTAGAGATCAATAACTATTAAAAACATTGGCCAAAGTAATTTTTAGTTAGACATTGTCATTTCATATGTATGATTTGTATGTTTATGTGATATCATATTAGAACATATTTTCTTTATGGTACGCATCACATATTTTAAATATTATATCACACAGGTACTAAATTATCTCTCCATATCTCTCTACATTCCAACACCATCATTATATACCCATCTGTGAAGCCAGGGCCATTCTCTAATTAAAGGATTATGCAGGGGATTGATGGTCTATGGTTGGTGTGGAAAAACACTTGAATGATATTTTCCCTCCCCATAATAGTACTTATTTAGAGACTACACTTGAGATTATTAGAGATACTAGATTCTGAAATACTCATACTTTATGGAGCCTTGTATCTTGTATTATTTTTATTATTGAAACATTATACCAATTAGAAATGTAATTAGTTACTCATTGTAAATTGACAGTAATGGTTTTATTAGTGTACTATCCATTGATAAAAATATGTAATTAATTTTTATACATAGTTATGTTTTATTTAATATGATGTTAATGATCAATAACTAATGGATGTTACATGTTTAATATAATATTAACATACTTAGTGTGTATACTAAGGTCACTAATTAAATTCTCATGGTGTAATCTAGTGAAAGAATACATGAAATATAAGTAAAACAAAAAACTATTATGTTATTATAGTAAATTCTAGTGGGGATGTTACATTGTTAATTTTTTTTTAAATTATGTTATTCTAGTAAATCCTAGTGGGAATGTTACATTGCGGTATCAAATATGTGGCTCAAACACTAGGACTTAATGAGTTTGCTAATGTTTTCATATCCTTTTATTAATATAAAGAATAATGGTGTGAGATAGATCATATGGAGAGGGTCCTTCAAATATCAATGACAATTCCTCTCCATTTGATCCTAACCAATTTTCCATTGAGCAAACACTTAAATTGGATTAGATTCTTGTAGGCATGAATGATACTAGGGACTGAATAGTAGCCTTATAGTAAGAAATTCATCTATATGAGGAGGAAGCCCATCAGGATGTGACTAAAGATCATTTTGAGGAGTATAAAATCCCTCAAGAGTAAAGACATGTCGAAGTCTCTTAGGACATGAGGACACATATAGCCATGGAATTGGATAGATATTTGAAAAGGGTGAATCCACCTAGGTTTTATGGAACCATTATGGAAAATAGAGATGAATTATTGTTAACTAAGATGAAGAAGTATTTAGAGATTCAAAACTACTCTAATATCACCAAATCCATTAAGGGAGATTAGTCATTGGTTGGTGAAGTAGTTATGTGCTAGGCCAACAAGAGTTTAGAAATGAATCTTAACTTGGCCACCACTATATGGCATTAGTTTATGAAATTTTTCATATCACATTCACTTATATAGTTATAATTTGACCAAAAGTTTATAGATTTTCATAATTTAAAGAAAAGAGACCTATCGGTGAATGAGTACTGGGAATAGTTCACCAAACTTATAAAGTATGCACCTCAGTATCATGTTGATGAGAGGTCTAGGATTATGAAGTTCATCATGGAATTAAAACCCTAGATAGGTGGAGAGGTGGATGTTCATGGATTATCTTACATGGACCAAATATTTGATACGGTATTCAAATAAGAATAGAAGTTAAAATCTCTTTGTCAGGTTAGAGATAATTTTAACATAAAGTTTAGATGTTCTAAGACAAATTAGAAAAATGAGAACAAGAAGCAGAGGCGTGGAGACTCCAAGAGTTAGTTCAAGAGTTAGAATACTAGTTTCAATATTGGTTTAGGTAATAGGAAACTAGGTAATGGTTTCAAAGGTGGTTTCAATGGAAACCAATAGTTTAAAAAGAAGCAACCACCTAGAGGTTGATTCATTTTTGGAGGAAAAATTTTTGCACGTGATTGTACCAAAGAAAATTAGAGGAACAAAGGTTCTCCTCTTCAACAAGGAAATTTTTAGTAATTTATTCATGTAATATTTGATAATCAAAAAGCCAAATTCCAAGTGTCACCAATATAATTTTTAGGTATTTTATTTGAACATAAACTTTCCATTTTGATATATATATAAGGTCTACAAAATGTTTTATATATCCTAGAATTATAAATAAGTTATCTATAAAAGATGGATTAATGGAAAATGCATGGATGGTTGGTATAATATGAGAACAATTCAAAACACAAAGTTGACAAGTGTTTATTTGAACTAGATATTAAGTTTCTTGAATTCATAACATTAGTGGATATCTATACAATACAACTAGGGAAATATGATGTGATCCTAGGGTCAACTAAATTTTAAATCATAAATCCAAGGTTGAATACTATCTAAATAAGGTTGAGTGTTTGGATGATTTTGAAAATTAGACACAAATTCAGAATGAGGAAGGATCAAAGAAAAGGATGGCAAGCATTTATCATCAAGAGAAATGAAATGGAGGAATCTAAGGAACCATTTATTTAATATTATCCTTTCCTTAAGAATTTTCATGATGTGTTTCTATAATAATTACTAGGATTGCATCCTAGATGAGAGTTTCATTTCTTAATTGATATTATAGATGGATCATAACCTCAGTCTAAGGTACTGTATAGAATGATTACCACTGAATTAGTTTAGTTGAAGGTTCAACTCTAGGAGTTTTTGACCAAAGGGTTGATTAGACCAATTATGTCACCATAGGGTGCATCAGTTATCTTCATCAATAATAAGGATGTTACTCTTCAACTTCTCATTGATTATAGATTGTTGAATAAAACAATTATCAAAATAGATATCCACTACCTTGAATAGATGATTATTTTGATCAGATGCGAGGAGCAATGATCTTTTCTAAGATTGATATTAGAGAAGCATATCATTAGTTAAGGATAAAATATGAACATATTATATAGTTTTTAGATCTTCATATGGGAACTATGGGTTTACAATCTTACCATTTAGGTTAACCAATTCTGATGCAACATTCATGAATCTTATGAACAGTGTGTTTAGATACTATCTAGAACATTTTTTTGTCTTTTTATACTACATTGTTATATATTATAAGGATGAAGAAGAGCATATTAAAAAATTTTAAGTGGTTTTGAAATAATTATGGAAGCACAAGTTGTATGATTAGTTATCTAAGAATGGATTTTTACAAAAAGAAGTGTAATATTTGGGACATATAATCTATGCAAACATTATTTTTATATATCTAAGAAAGATAAGAGCCATTATAGAGTGGTTGACACCAAATAATGTCCATGATTAATAAGCTATTATAGGAAATTAATTTCAAATCTTTCTAAGATAGCTAATCTAATTACCTCTCTGTAATTTTATAAATCAAATTTTTATTTGATCAGATAAGTGTAAAGTAGTTTTTTAGGAATTGAAAATAATGCTTACTTAAATACCATTATTAAGAGTTCTTGATCCCAATGGTCAATTTTTAGTGATCACAAATGTGTCTAGGGATGGAATAAGAGGATTCATTATGCAATATGGTTCAATGGTTTCATATGAATCAAGGAATCTAAAGCCTTATGAGGTGAGATATGACCCTCATGGCCTAGAACATGCAATAATTATGAATACTTTATAAGTTTTGAGGAATTATTTGTTAGGAAAACTATTTCACCTCATGACTGATAACTTGGGACTCAATTAAATATTCATCCAAAAAAATATTAATGCTCATCTGAGATGCTAGTTAAATTTTTTGTCTTACTATGATTTTGATATCAATTATATCAAAGGGAATGAAAATAGAGTAGTTCATGCCTTAATTCAAAAGAGATACATAGAAAACATGGATACTATCAAGATTAATTTTAGAGATTGAGTGAGTGAATTTTCACTAGGAGATGAATTATATAATTAGGTTAGTAAAATGTTATCTCAAAATTCTTAGAATCTTAGGTATAAAGGATAAAAAATAAATAATGATGGTCTTTTGTAATACAATAGAAAGATGTATGTACTAGAGAAGGAAAATATGAGGAGAACAGTGCTAAAAAACTACATAATACCGCATATTTAAGACATCTATGAGTAAAGAATATTATGGTAGAGCTTAGGTTTAGGGTTTAGGGTTTAGGGTTTATTACTTTTGGAAGGCAATCAATAAAAATGCAATGGACTTTGTGCCACATTGTCTAGAATGTCAACGTGTGAAAAATGAAAATGTGCACTCGATTGGATTGTTATATCCACATGACATACCAGAATAGAAATAGTAAGTGATTAGTATGGATTTTGTCCAAGGTTTACTATTTTCATGTAATAGGCATGACATGATATTGGCTATAGTGGATAAACTAACCAAGGTAGCTCATTTTATACTAGGTAATTTGAAAGATGATGCACCTACTCTAGAGAAGATATTTGTAAAGGAAGTGTATTGGTTGCATGGATTTATAGATAAGATCATTTTGGATCATGATCTAAGGATGAATTATATATTTTGGTTAACTTTATATCCATCTTTGGGTATGAAACTAAACTTTAGTACTACATATCACCCACATACTAATGGTGAAATTGAGTGAGTTAATAAGGTGTTAGAGGATCTCATTCATATGTATTACATAGGTATTTAATAAAAGTAGAAGAAATAACTTCCATTGGTTTATTTTGATTATAATAAATCACACTAATTATCTTTAAATATGGTACCATTTGAAGAATTATATGAAAGAAGGTACAAGGCACCAATCTGTTAGGACAAGTTGGAAGATAGGGTAGTATTTAGACCTAATATGCTTTCATAAATGTAAGATCAAGTCAGTCATATAGATATTGATCAAGGAAAATGATAGGTATAATATTTATGTTGATTTAAAGAGAACATATAGGAATTTTTCACTAGGTGATAAAGTGTTCTTGTAGGTTAAGCCATAGAGGAATTTTATCTAATTTCAGAAGTCAATAAAAAAATCACTGAGATA
This sequence comes from Torreya grandis, assembly GCA_037957365.1. Classification (NCBI taxonomy): domain Eukaryota; kingdom Viridiplantae; phylum Streptophyta; class Pinopsida; order Cupressales; family Taxaceae; genus Torreya; species Torreya grandis. The sequence goes on from JARHVA010007074.1 coordinate 686,851, forward strand.
TGTAGTACCCTTAGAGGTTTTATAAGTGGTCTATAATTTAGTGTATAGGCTTGAATTACCACCATCCCTATCTATATTACATAATTTATTCCATTTATATTATCTTAAATGGTAAATACCTGATCCTTCACATGTGTTAGATTGGAATGCTTTGCAAGTTTTGGATCTTAGGGTGGTCATGGTAGAACCAAAAAAATTAATTGACACTCCCAAACTTCATTTATATAATAGATAAGTGTTATATTTAAAGGTCTTGTTGGACCAATACTCTAAGGATAGTGAAATTTGGGAGGACTATGATGAGTTCTATAGGCTATTTCCACATTGTTTTTATGATTTGATGCTTCACACTATGTTATTTTTCTACTAAATAATGTTATTTTTCTTAACTAGTTTTTAAATAAGTGTCATTGAGATGATGATGAAATTTAGGGTGGAAGGATGTCACATAATTATTTCTCACTAACCTAATTTACCTAATTATTCATGGATTATTATGGTTGTTAAATTCATTAATTAGTTGTTAACTAAGATTAAGTCATATGTTGCTATGGGATAGTTGTATGTTGATTTGATTACATTATTACATTAATATGAGCTAGTTATATTTTATATTTAATACATTATGATCATGTTGATTTGTGATTAAAATAATGTTTTATGACATATATCATGATGTTATGGTCTAACTACCTTCTTGTCATGAGTTAGATGCAAGAGAGTTTCATCCCTCAGAGCATGATGGAGGGAGAGCATCATCGAAGAGTATGACATAGATGGAGGTGTTGGTGGATGATAGAGGAATTATTATAACCAATTAAAACACAAAATTAGATAGTATAAATTATATTCATTTTTTGAATTATTAGCATTAGTACATTTTTTATGTTTTATGCCTTTAGATAATTGATTATGTGTGCTAGTTGTGTCTAGCCTAGTTTAATGTTTAAGTGGAATTAATATTGTGTGATTGCATTGTGGTTATTATAGGTATATTTAGTGTATAATTTAGTTTTATGATTATTCATTTTATTATATTCATGATTGTTAAACATTACAGGAACATAAATGTACATAAATAGTATCTAGTTACTAATGTCTATAAACTAACTGATAGGACGGAAAATCCCCAAAGCTCTGACACAACTTGTCAGATTTAAGAGCACACGTGATTACCATTGTATAAGCAATTAAACATGTGGAATAACTAGAAGAACAAATAACTATCAATGAGAAAACACACAAAATATGAGAGGCAACACACAATTGTATTCAACTCATTACAAAGGAAATTACAATAAAGAGATCACACTCTTCTTCCACCTCTGTGAGGCTTCCTCCTCAAGGGATCCAAGTAATCTTCCCACCTAAGTAATATTCTCTCATAGGTCACAACACACAACTAACACAAGCTGTTGTTCACCTCATTGCACATCTGTACAATCGAGTACACAACCGTACTCCAAGTAGATCTCTCCATGATCCTGCTGATGTATTGCTGTCACCTTGGATCTAGCTCCCCCACTGATCTCCTTTCTGACCCTCGCATACACACATCCCTACATATCAAACCTGATCTTACTTATACATACATGGGGAATCCTACTTGATTCCACCATGGGAAGAACTCTCCAAGCTTCACATAGCTCTTCTCCAAATTCTCCACTTAACAATACAGCCCATGAGTCTATTATATATATCTCATGCATACATTGATTAGACTTGCAGCTCAAGACTTTGAACAAGTCTTTAACATGCAAACTCCACGTTCACTTAACTAACTATTCGTCAATAGCAGTTTAGACCACCATAGGTGACCGATGTCAGTCCCTGCCTTCCTGGAGGTAACCGACACCGGCCGATCTTCTGCCGATGCCGATTTCCCTTCTGCATCCCCTAACCGTCGTCGGTGTGGCCTACCGACGCTGGTGACTGCATATGCTAGAAACCCTCCTATTTGCCTTAAGGTGTATCTTTTAGCTCCACACCCTAACAATCTCCCACTTGGAGATAAAGAGCTGCACCTGTACCCAAAACTAGTACTCTATCCAATCTGCATCCTGACTTGTATTCCTCTTCAAGCTCCCACTTGAAGACAACCCACCACACTCCTTGTGGTGTTAAACCTATGCCTGATTTTCTTCATTCTCATTGTACCATGTTCTACCTTGCTATAATCCCACTCAAACAACAACCCCTGTGAGTAACCTGTAATCAACAAACACTTAACAGATCTGGGACATCTGTTAGTCAAACTTGCTCTGAGAACGTCCAACCTCACTCTGATACCAATTGATAGGACCGAAACTCCCCAAAGCTCTGACAAAACTTGTCAGATTTAAGAGCACACATGATTACCATTGTATAAGAAATTAAACATGCAGAATAACCAGAAGAACAAATAACTATCAATGAGAAAACACACAGAATATGAGAGGCAACACACAATTGTATTCAACTCATTAAAATAAACAGATCACACTCTTCTTCCACCTCTATGAGGCTTCTTCCTTAAGGGCTCCAAGTAATCTTCCCACCTTAGTAATCTTCTCTCAGAGGTCACAACACACAGCTAACACAAGCTATTGTTCACCTCATTGCACATTTGTATAATCGAGTACACAACCGTACTCCAAGTAGATCTCTCCATGATCCTGCTGATGTATTGTTGTCACCTTAGATCTAGCTCCCCCGCCGATCTCCTTTCTGACCCTCAAATACACACACCCCTGCATATCAAACCTGATCTTACTTATACATACATGGGGAATCCTACTTGATTCCACCATGGGAAGAACTCTCCAAGCTTCACATAGCTCTTCTCTAAATTCTCCACTTAACAATACAGCCCATGAGTCTATTATATAGATCTCATGCATACACTGATTAGACTTACGGCTCAAGACTTCAAACAAGTCTTTAACATGCAAACTCTGCGTTCACTTAACTAACTGTTCATCAACAGCAGTTCAGACTGCCATAGGCGACCGACGTCGGTCCCTGCCTTCTTGGAGGTGACCAATGCCGGCCGATCTTCTACCGATGCCAGTTTCCCTTCTGCATCCCTTGACTGTCGTTGGTGTGGCCTGCCGACGCCGGTGACTGCATATGCTAGAAACCCTCCTGTTTGCCTTAAGGTGTAGCTTTTAGCTCCACACCCTAACACTAACCATAATGTCTTCATGATGTTTTAAGACATTAGCTTTTTATCAATAAGATACTTGGAAAATATAATTTTATGGATTAACACCTTAATATATAAAGATAATAAAAAACATAAGATAGCCTATATAACATAGTAATAACACAATTATTATGTTGTTATAATACTATTATGTTTGGTATAATAGTTGTCAGATTCACTATTATTGATTAAAAAAAATCATCAACTTTAGATTAGTAACATTATTATCTAAGTTCAAGAGGTTGGTAATAATTTACAAGTTATTAAAAAAATGTATTGTTATCCTAAGACTATCCTAAGGACTAAACCTAGTCATTGTTTGCATGCATAGATCATGGTAAGTTCAAAGTATTAGATATCATTGTTAATTATGTTAAAAGTGGTATTTTTTGAGGTGATACATGGGTATGTAATGTAGATTAATCATGCAAGGATTTTAATATATTAAAATAATGATAAATGAATATGGATAATTTTGAGAGAAATTAGGGGATTTCTTTGTTAAGTCAATGGGAATTTAATTGTGTTTAGTTTCAGTTTAAATGGATAATTTCGATAATGTATGGAAAATTATGATCTACAAGATAACAGTTGCGTGCAAGCCCAAATTTGGAAGAGATATAGAAAAAAATATGATAAGAGGAGAGTTGGAGAAGATAAAAAAGATAGAAAGAGGAAAAGAGAAATAACAAAGTAACAGAGAAGTATTTTTTTGTTCATACAATTTAAATTTGGAATTTTTTATAAGGTTAGTAATGTTATGTAATTATTATGTGGAAAAAGGAAATTCAAAATGTTTAAATTGTCTCTTAGTGTTTTTGGGATTTATCTACATTCTAATATTAATATAGGTTTAGCCCTATGCTTGGCTCAACCATCCACATATCTAAACCTCTATTCACTAAATCCTTATAAAAGGGCAAGCAAATTCTATGTGTATATCTAGTAGGGCTATGTGGATTTATTTTTGAAATGGTAAATTCTTGAGATTTATAAATTTTGATCCTTGGTAGATGGTTTTGTGATAAACAATGATCAATTTTTGTTATATAAACCATATTTTACACACACACACACACACACACTTAGATAGTTATTGAAATTCTAAGTATATACATATAATACATAAGTCTCATGTATATTTTGATAAAAATAATATCTGAGTTGAATAGATGTTTGATGAGGTTTATAAATAATTATGTGTATTTTTAGTTATGGCCATTGATTAGGTATAACATATATAAATCTTGAATATGTGATTTTGACATTCAAAATAGTAAAACTATATATGTATGAACAAAGGTTAAAACTTATTCAAATCCATGAAAATATATGGACTATGTATTCTTGTCATTTGAAATAGTGTATATATATATATATATTGACTATGTCATTATTATCATTTGAAATGGTGTATATATATGGATTGTGTGTATTTATTTTACAAAACCATGGAAATATATGTATGGATTGTGTATGTATTTGTTACACAAAAATATTGACAATATATACAAATTGTGTGTAATTTGTATTCAAATAGTGAAGACATATTTCTATGAACTATGTGTATATACTTATGAACTGTAATGTGAAAGCTAAGTTTTTATTTATTAAGCTATGCTTACATTGAAGTAAAATATAGATCTATATTTGAATGGAATTGTGAATGGTAAATTTCTATATCAACTATGAATTCTTGATAAATATGTCACTTGTTTTTGGGTACAACATATCAACTATTTTTGTCCTAAAGGACAAAATGATCTCTTCCGTTCTCAAAAATGTTCTAAGTATTCAAATTCTTCAATTATTCAAGTCTTCTTAGCTAAATAACTCGTAGGTTCAATAGGTAGGCTTTATTAGAAAGAAGTTCCAACACTTAGGCAATTTCAAGGCTAGTTCAATGCCAAGATTCAATCAAAGGTCCATCAGTAGGCTTCAAAAAAGTGGAATGAACCATTGAACCTTAAACTTTCACAAGTTTAAAGTTCAAAGTGGTTCAAAGGTTCAAAAGGAGTTAAGTGCTTCAAAGGATCTAGAATGTTTAAATACTTTGGTAAGTTCAAAGGTTCAATGACTTCAACGAACATAAAGAAAAGAAGGTTTCTAAGAGTGAAGGTTGAACTATTGAATCATTGAACCTTGAACCAGAATGGTTCAATGAGTTCAAAGGTTTAATGAGTTCAATAAGTTCAAAAGACTTAGAGAATAAAAGGATTTAAAGAAAGAGAATGAACTATTGAAGCATTGAACTTTGAACTAATATGGTTCAAAGGATCAAAGGTTAAAAGAGGTCCAAAGATGGTTCCACTGAAGAAGGAAAAGAAAGTGAACATGGCCCTTCACAACATATTGAACTGAAGAGCTGATTGAACCACCGACCATTGAACCACTTTGAACCATTGAATTGATGGACTCCAAGGTTCAAGGTTCATAATGGTTCAAGTGACTAAGTGATCATGACATCCCCATAGATGTCAAATTCAAGGTAATGAAATATCAATTGATTTTCAAATATGGCATAGACCTTGTGAACAAATTTAGTGACCAGCCAAAGAAGAAGCTGAAGGAGCTAGCAAAAAGTGAGAAGATAGCCTGAGATCTCAGATCACCAAGGAAGGACAAAACGTGGCAAGGAAAGAGAGAACAACTATAGTAAATCTAGAAATATCTATAGGAGAGTTATTTTTAGTAGGTGAAATAGTCCACCAAGTGGACATCAGAGAGCATGAACATTTAAAGGCACGACCTTTTTTCTACATTAAGTAAAGGTGAATTGATAGCTGTGTAAGCACCATAAAGAAGACCAAATGACCCATGCTTAGGAGGAGACATTTGAGATGATTCAAAACAAAAAAGTCAAGGCTAATGACCTTTTATAGAATGGCCCTATCATAGGTATTCAAGACATATAATTTGGCATGGGCCATTTTCATGAAAGCAGTGCCCAAGTCTTTCTGGGAATAATATATATATATATATATATATATATTGTAATCTCTCATTTTATGAAAGGGAGATCTCTCTATTATAGAAGCAAAACTCTACCCAAATTGAAAGGCATTTCCTAAGACTTTGAGCTTAGATTATTAATCATATTTCTTTATTTGAATGATAAAGTAGGTTACTTTCAGACTTTGTGTTGTAATAACTTGTGTTATTTAGGGGATTGTTCTTATGTCTATTTCCTAGATGCAGTCTTATTCATTTAATTAAATAAGTAGAACTAGTGGAAGTAATTAGGGAGGTGTCCTAAAGCTGACTATGGAGAAACTTTGTGCTGCCATAATTATCTTTAGCATGTGTTATTTTCCGTATTTATGTAAAGGATCTTGGGATGACTTTGTGCCCCCATTATCCTTTGTATATTTCACTCTTTGGCAATTGAGATGGAGACTTTGTGTTACACTTCATCCTACTATGTTACTATGTCCAGTTACTTTTACTACCCATGAAGGACTCTGGCTATTGACAAAGTATTACTTTTGAAAGAAGAGAAGTACCTCCAATAATCACCTAGGAATTCTCTGATGTCTGTGAACATCATCTCTGAAAAAAGAGAGATGGATGGTGTTATCCTACCTTGAGTGTTATTTTTAGTATATTTATATTATATTAATATATCATAGTTATAGGGAACCTCCCCTTGATGAGAGGAGAGATTTGTCCCCTTTTGATGTGGTTGACCTACACATTTGGCTAATAAATATCCCTATGTTGTGGTTGAAACACCTATTTTTCCCTCAATTAATTGGTGACAAAATATTCACCCAATAAATTTTTGGTGACTCTAATGGGGATCACACAAGCTATTCTAGTTCTTTTCCATCTCCATATCCTTATCCATTTCCATTATATACTCTAATCTAAAAAACTAGAAATGTTGGGGACCAAAAATTTTATTTCTTTTCTCTTCTCTAACAACTCCATGCCAACTAAAAAGAACACATAGTTTGAAGCCTCAAGCTTCAAACTAAAGTAGTGTTAATTCTTTTCCATATCCATTCTATAATCTAGTAGCTCCATGATATATAAGAAGCCAAAAATCTCAAGGTGTTTTTGACCCTATTTTTGAGGTGGTGTAGCAAAATAATTTTTATTTGTTTCCTCCACAACCTCACCTTTAATGAACTAGGAGTCTTCCTCATACCAACACTAGGTCACCAATAGAAGGCAAAGCTTCTTTTTCCTCTACTAGCAGAGCTTTGATCGTACACACCCCACCAAGATTTACTATCCCCCCTTTCTATAGTCATATAATGGTAGCTTAAGGCCCCTAGGGTAACTCTTTTGGCCCACTCAATTTAACTCCACCTCTACATGAGCTACCATGCAGTTCAAGGAAGAATTTCCCCAAATTCTTTGGTGATGAGAGAGTTCATCCTAGTGAACATATTATAGCCTTTAGCATAGCCTATATTGTGATAGATGCAGAGTATGAAGATGTAGCAGTTAGGCTATTCATAGAGACATTACAAGGTGCTACTACATACTAGTTCTACCATCTATAGGCTTGGTCAGTGACTAACTAGAACACTCTCAAAGCCAAATTTGAATTTGGGTTCAAGCCTATAGAAGATGTGCATGCCCTACTAGCTTAGCTCACACAAATGAAGAAGGAGCCTCATGAGAGAATGAGAGATATCATAGCCAAGTTTGACAAGCTGAGGAATAGGTTTCCTAGAATTACTCAGCCAATAACTGAGAATCTCAAATTCTTCTTCATCAACTCTCAGCTACTTGAAGTGATTTTTCTACTCAGACGTGATAGCCACATAGACTTTGCTATAGTGCAAGATTTGGATACTAAGGTGGAAGATGATCTCATCTTGGCAAGGAAGATAAAGAGAGATCCTAACAGAGGTAAATCTTCTTCATCCTTTGAATATCCATCTATAGGCACCACTGATTTAATGGTGCAAAATCTATTAAATGAGTTGCTACCTCTCAAAAATTAAATGGTGCAAGGCATGTATTCTCCTCCTTCATACCAAGATATACCAAGGAGGACATTTCCCAATTAGTAATACCAAGGAAATGCTGCCAAGAATCAAGGGTAGCTAAATCATCTTCCTCCCCCTTAGGAGAAACTTGTTATTGAAGTAGCTCCAGCCAACTCAGTACTTGGATACCTTGAAATAGAATCAAATTTTTATTTCCAATCTAAGTTGAACCAGGAAGATAGCATTGATCTCTTTGTTGAATACCAAGATGAATTAGCTAGTGACTCAAACATTAGTTTGTTGAATTACTAAGATGAACCAAGAAGTAAAGGTGAAGCATTTAATGAATCATACACTATATTCACTGGGTCTCAGAACTAGTTAGCCCAGCAAGCTGATAAGGAAAAACTAGAGGAGCGATATCAACTAGCAATTTCAACTGCTAAGTAGGGAACCACTCTAACTTTTCAATCAAAGGACTTGGTGATTGCTAAAAATGTAAGTACATCAAGTTTTCCTTCATCTTCTACTTCAAATTCATAGACTAGTACCACCCCTCCTAAAAACTAGAAGGATGAACTACCTTCCCCTATTCTTAATTCATTTCAGACATTTGATATAATTGACCATGTCAAGAAAACCAAAATTTAAAATGTCTAAATTTGAATTCTTACAATCCAACCCTGAGCAATTGGATAAGTTAGTTCAATGTATAAAGAATAAAACCATCCCTACAAGACAAGTTATTCCAAAGGTGACTCCCACATCCACCTAGAATAACCTTGTCATTACTCCTGCTACTCCCAAGAAGATAACCATTTTATGTCTCCCTGTTGATAACCAGTAATCATCTGAATAATTACATCATCAACTTAGGTGCATCTGACAATGTCATGTCTACCAAAGTGGTAGAATCTCTTGGTCTCACACTGACCAAGACATTTTGAATATGCTTCTCCATGGAAAACAAACAAGTCCCTTTGTAGGGACAAATTAAACATGCCTAGCTTGCATTTGCAGCCTTTCTAAGAAAAAGAATTAAGATTACAGTCCTAGTGGCTGACGTCCCAGCCTCCTATGACATCCTTTTTGGTCAAAATTTTTGCAAGGATGTTGGTGGAGAAAAAATTATGGACCTATTTGAGGCAAGGATCCCTATCAAAGGTGTCATGCAGAGGTTGTTCCCTAAAAAGAAATTGAAGTACATTGTCACCCAAATGATTGCCCTTGAAGCTCAAATTCTATTTGAGTCTTTAGGGGTGGGTAATTACTTCTTGACCACAGAGGATGTTCATGTTTTAGTAGATGGAAGTCCTATAGGTGGTGATCTAAGAATTGATTCAGAAAAAATAGTAGAAGACTTAATAGAGCATAGTGTAAGTGTAGAATAATCTTCCCCTACAAATGAAGGAAAATATGAAAAAAGATTGGTTTCTGATAATGTCTATATTCTAAAATTTGATGATAGCTATTCTTTTACTAGTGCTAGAGCCAAGATTGTTCTAATATCTTGTCAAGGAGATATTTTTCCTTCTTCATACAAGTTGTAGTTTAGCAACACCAATAACACTACTGAGTATGAATCTTTGTTACTTGAGTTAAAGGCTGCTCAAGACAAAGGTGTTAAACTCCTTCACGCCAAAGGAGATGTTGAACTGATGGTTTGTCAAGTGAGGGACTTGTGTCAAACCAAGAATAAAAGATTATGCCATTATCATAATTTGGTATGGGATTATATTGAAAGTTTTGATGCTTTCAATATATCTGCAGTGCCTAGAGAGCTTCATAGTCATGCAGATTCATTGGCTGTCACTACGACCCCCTTAGTTCCTCACAAAGACTTTGAAGAGCAAAAGTACACTATCGAGCTAGTCTTTTGACCAAGTGTGCTTGACAATGCCAATCATTGGTAGGTGTTTGATGCTAACAATCAAATCATGTGCTGTACTAAACTAGAAGAATAATGAATTATGGTAATGGACCATACTATTACACATCAAAATCAGGTAAAGAAACTCTTCTATAAGAGAGCAAGGATTCATGATTTTTAGACTGGAAATCAAATCTTGTTATGGGGCAAGAAGAGAGAACTAAAAGGAATGCATATAAAAGTTGATTCCTGGTGGAGAGGTCCATTCACCAATCATCAATTCTAGGGAGAAAATGGTTTCTTGCTAATATATCAAGATAGAACACCATTTTCACTACCTCACAGTTGGCAGCATCTGAAGCACTTCAATCCTTCAAGTATTAGATGACATTAATTATACATATTTGTATAGTCTTTAGTTTTGTTTTATTTGGTTCATTTTTTTTTGTTTTTGTACCTTTATTTTTGGGTAGCATTAATTTGTAGCCCAATGGCATACATGAAGGCACTAAGATTCTAGATTCTACTCCCTTAAATTATTTTTGCAATCGATGGAAGTTCCCCAACTAGAGCCAGCTATTGTTTCCAAAAACTATCACTTGTTTTTGGGGACAACATATCGACTATTTTGGTCCTAAAGGCCAAAATGATCTCTTCCCTTCTCAAAAATGTTTTGAGTATTCAAATTCTTTAATTATTCAAGTCTTCTCAGCTAAAGAATTCATAGGTTCAATAGGTAGGCTTTCTCAGAAAGAAGTTCCAACACTTAGGCAATTTCAAGGCTAGTTCAACACTAAGGTTTAATTAAAGGTCCATCAGTAGGATTTAAACAAGTGGAATGAACCATTGAACCTTGAACTTTCACAATTTTAAAGTTCAAAGTGGTTCAAAGGTTCAAAAGGAGTTAAGCACTTCAATGGATCTAGAAAGTTCAAAGACTTTAGCAAGTTTAAAGGTTTAATGACTTCAGTAGACTTAAAGAAAAAAATTCTTCAAAGAGTGAAGGTTGAACTGTTGAACTATTAAACCTTGAACTAAAATGGTTCAATGAGTTTAAAGTTTCAATGAGTTCAATAAGTTCAAAAGACTTAGAGAATAAAAGGATTCAAAGAAAGAGAATGAACTATTGAACCATTTAACTTTGAACTGATATGGTTCAAAGGTTTAAAGGTTCAAATAATTCTAACTATGGTTCAATTGAAGAAGGAAAAGAAAGTGAATGCAGCACTTCACAAGAGATTAAACTGAAGAGCTGATTGAACTATCGACCATTGAACCACTTTGAACCATTGAACTGATGCACTCCAAGGTTCAAGGTTCATAATGGTTCAAGTGACTAAGTGATCATGACATCCCCATGGACGTCAAATTCAAGGTAATGAAATATTCATTGATTTTCAAATATGGCATAGACCTTGTGAACAAATTCAGTGACCAGCCAAAGAAGAAGCTGAAGGATCTAGTAGAAAGTGAGAAGATAGATTGAGAGATTAGATCACCAAGGACAAAACATGGTAAGGAAAGAGAGAAAAACTATAGGAAATCTATAAATATCTATAGGAGAGTTATTTCTAGTAGGTGAAACAGTCTACTAGGTAGACATTAGAGAGCACAAACATTCAAAGGCACGGCCTATTTTTATGTATTAAGTAAAGGTGAATGGACAACCGTGTAAGCGCCATAAAGAAGACTAGACGACCCATGCTTAGGAGGAGACATTCGAGATGATTCAAAAACACCAAAGTCAAGGCTAATAACCTTTTCTAGAATGGCCCTATCATAGGTATTCAAGGCATTTAATTCGGCATGGTCCATTTTAAAGAAAACCAACACCTAAGTATTTTTGGGAATGATATATATTGTAATCTCTCATTTTATGAAAGGGAGATCTCTCTATTATAGAAGTAAAACTCTACCAAATTGAAACGCATTTTTTGAGACTTTGAGCTCAGATTGTTAATCATATTTATTTATTTGAATGAGAAAGTAGGTTATGTTTAGACTTTGTGCTATAATAACTTGTGTTATTTAGGGGATTGTTCTTATGTCTGTTTCCTAGATGTAGTCTTGTTTATTTAATTAAATAAGTAGAATTAGTGGAAGTAATTAGGGAGGCAGCCTAAAGTTGATTGTGGAGAGACTTTGTACTGTCACAATTGTCTTTAACATGTGTTTTTTTCCATATCTATGTAAAGGATCTTGGGATGACTTTGTGCCCCCATTATCCTTCATATATTTCACTCTTTGGTAGTTGAGGTGGAGACTTTGTGCTACACTTCATCCTGCTATGTTACTATGTCCAGTTACTTTTACTACCCAAGAAGGAATCTAGCTGTTAACTGAGTATTAGTTCTAAAAGAAGAAAAGTACCTCTAGAAATCACCAAAGAATTCTCCTATGTCTGTGAACATCGTCTCTAAAAAAAGAGAGATGGATGGTGTTATCATACCTTGAGTGTTATTTTTAGTATATTTATAGTATATTAACATATCATAGTTATAGGGAACCTCCCCTTGATGAGAGGAGAGATTTTCCCCCTTTTGATGTGGTCAACCTACAAATTTAGCTGATAAATCTCCCTATGATGTGGTTGAAACACCTATTTTTCCCTCAGTTAGCTGGTGACAAAATATTCACCCAACACATAGATTATAGTAAGTAAATATTTGTATATTCTACGTAAAAAGGTTGTTACAAAATTCTTAGATAGATGTTGATTTTATTTTAATTAACACTTTTAAAATAATAAACCTCCAATTAAATAAATTTCACAATATAATTTTGAGTAGTCAACTGATTATGTGCTATGTTGTTAACAATTCAAGATAGGATTATAAATATAAAACCCAAATTGGGGGAAAATAGGGTAATAGATTTTAAATTGGATTTTTACCATAAAGGAATTATGAATGCAATTCATGAATAGGAAAATGGATGTTGGAATCATATGTAATAATTGTTTTAAAATATAAATTACTATTGATACTTATATGAAACATTTATATATTGGTTAAATACTTGTTTGTAGTGCATATTATGAATATATATTATTATGTACAAATGCATGTCTATATGAAATATATCTATATGAGGACTTAGGTAGTCATATGCATAAGTAGAATATATTGGTACATTGGGATGCATGCCTATAATTATAGTTATTCTTGACTATTAAATTAAGTCATAAATTATTGAGGGATCAAACACTGTAATTATATGCATATAGCCTCCCAAAAATTACAAGTTGTATAAATGAAAGATTATTTTTTGTTAATAAGTTATTTGATCTTTGAAATTATTATGGCTAGCTATTTTTAATTGAGTAATTTCTACATAAAATATCAAACTATGATATTTTTGTTATCTTAGAATGTACTATATTTTAATTTACTTATAAAAATGAGAAACATTTAGTCTAAATGTATACTATACCTAGTTGGATTAAATTGAATTTGTTATTCTTATTATTTATGTGATAAATAATATAGTTGAGATTCATTGCATATGTTTGATGGAATAAATGTATGTATTTTGAATATTCAAATATATAGAATGTCTTATGCCTTACAATAGGAAATAATATGTATGAATCTGATAGTTATATTTATATTAATTAAATCTCACATTACTAATACTAACTAAGCGATGAGATAGACTTTACCAGCCTACTTAGTATCACCAATGCTAAATGAAGTTAATCTGATCAAGAGGTGTGCATAAATTTAATTGATATTAGAGATCAATAACTATTGAAGACTTTGGATAAATTAATGTTTAGTTAGACATTGTCAGTTCATATTTATGATTTTCATGTTTGTGTGATTTTATGTTTGAATGTATTTTCTTTAGGGTACACATCATATATTATAAATCTTATAGAACATGGGTACTAGCTTATCTCTTTGGATTTTTGCATCATCACTATCTACCCATCCAGAAAAGGAGGTCCATTCCCTAATTGGGGGATTATGTGGGGGATTTATGTTCCATGGTTGTTTTTTAAAAGCACTTGGAAGCTACTTTCCCTCCCCACAACAATACTTATTTAGAGACTAGACTTGAGATTAACAAAGATACTAAAGTTCATGAGACTAATGCTCCATGGATCCTTTTATCTTGTATTGTATTTATTATTAAAACATTATTCCAATTGGAAGTGTAATTAAATATTCATTATACATTGATATCAATGATTGTATTATTGTATTAGTTGTGGCTGGAAGTATGTAATTACTTTCTATATATAGTTACATTTTGTTTAATATGATGTTAGTCATTAGCAACTAATAGATGTTACATGTTTTATTTATGGTTAGAATACTTAGTGTATGTAATAATAAATGCATCATGTCTATAAATCAATAGTGTATCAGAGAATATAGAGCATATCTACACTTCAGATTGGGGATATATTTGTCAAGCAGGAACATGAGCAATATGGGGATCTACTATAAACAATTAGGGCATCACTTATCATAGTACACCATGTGATGTAGGGTTAAAAAGCCTAAAATCTAACATAATCATGAAACAACCCTAAAATATTCCTAAGGTTTGATATTTCACCTATGTCTAATAAAAAAGAAAGTAATTCTATTCTAGTGCACACTAGAACCTGTAGCACAAAGTGGGGGTTAGAAACAAAATAAATAACTAAACTAAACATGCATAGAAAACATATACTCATGTAATTTTATATAAAATCCTAATACATAAAACAAATAAGGACAACTAAATTATGTATCTACTCTTACAAAGGAGAAATAGAGTTAGGACTAGTTACCTTTGAAGATGAACCTGTTAAGCCTCAATCTCTCCCTTGTCCAAGGTGATTCATAAATGATTATTTTGGTATGTAAGGATAATAAATAAAAATTATCTCTAGGATACACAACCTATCTATGCATCCAAAAGACTTATCCATAAGTTAAGATCTATATGCATAAATAAAGTATGGAACCCTAAGTTTTATCCCTCATGTAGAATGGTCAATAAGTAGATTTTTTTTCACACTTAATCTTTTTCACTTATTTTATTACAAATGGTTGGAAATAAACTTGTATATATAGGTAGATCTTTCCCTAAATATTCCTAAAAATTCTAACTATATATGGTAAACCATGGTTGACCCTATATGTTTTTGGTGACAATTCAATAGGTCTGAGTTAGGTTAGCCAAAAGACTCACAAACACAAAATGTGAAAAATAACCCTAAACTGTACAGGGTCAACCTTGGTCAACCTAGTATAGTCAACAATCAAAAAGGGAATTAAGGCAAGAAATGGATGATGGAAAGAATAAAATGAATATAATCAGTAGGACTAAGAAGAATAATATTAGGGTTAATGGTTTTAGGAGATGAGTGTGTAGATGGAAAGTGTAAAAAGGGAGAACAATATTATAAGCACCAATGGTCTTCCCAACCCTTCCCTAGTGCACCCTTAAAGCATGTAATTAGAGAGATTAAGAATTGATAGGTTAATACAAGATATAAAGTGTTAGTAATCAATACATGTTTGAAATATTATGAGTATACATATGCCCCACTAAAAGCTCATCATGTGTCATGTAAGTGTAACACGGGATGGTGATTCAAGAAATCGAATAAGATAACACATAATGTTGATGTTAAATAAAGTATAATAAGTAGAAAAGAACATAAAGGAAAGGATAGAATTAAAAAATACATACCTTAACTTACCTTAATGTTGTAGATAAAGAAGTAGACTATAAGAAAAAGTGAAGGAATCTAATGTGAAGAACACTAGGTGAACCTGTAAAAGTTAGTGCAAAAAATAGCCAAAAATCAAAAGAATTTAAAAATAGAAATATGATAGTGAAAAGGAATCTCTATGTCATCACAAATACAATGAATTTTATGGTTTTGAAAATTGATAAGTAAAAATAAAGATATACATAGAAGAAGGAATATGTAAGATAATAATTGAAGAAATTGGATTTTGAAAAGTGTTTTTAAATAGGGGAAAAGGCAAATAATTTGTTATTTTGACTTGTGAAAGAGAGAAAAAAGAGCTTTGGATACCAATTGATCTAGTATGGCAAGGAAAAGATAGGCTATGTAGAGAGAGGCCCAGAGGCACCAACGAGTACACTACAAGTACACAACTATGAATCTCAAACTAGTTTGTGAAATTTGTAATGAATTAAGTGTATTTTTAGTAATTTTGAATTTTAAGCATATATAAATGTTAGAATGAGAAAAAAATAGATTATAGGGGTAGGAAATATCATTATGGGAAATGGGTTTAGAGGGATTAATAAAATTAGTAAAATGCACTTTTTAAGGAAAATACAAGGGGTCAGTAGGTGAAACGAACTAGGTCGACTTAGTCAACCTAGTAGGCTAAAATTTGGTACAATCCACAATGCCAACCTAGTAGGTATGGGTCAACCCTATATATTCTATAGGATACCAACCTAATGTAGTTTTCCAACTAATTTGAAAGGTCCAAAATGATGACACAACACTAAGAAGGGGAAAAGAAGAGGGTTCACTAAGATTTTGGAGTCAACCAAGGAAAAAATAGGGAAATTTTGGTTAAACTAGTTTGACTGAAGAATTAGAATAATAATAAAAAAGCATGTAGAAGGTTTAAAGAGGAATAAAATGGCCCAAAATGACCAAAAGTGAGAAAGAAGGATTAATTAGGATATAAATAGGTAAAAACTAATAAATTCAAAATCAATTAGGATTATTTTTTATTTAAAAATGTAAAAATAATGTATTATGACTATACATGACATGAAGGAACTAATATAATGTATTGTTTCTTGGTCTCATCAATGATGGAGGTTTTGGAGCTTACTAGATGTGTCTTGGTTACCAGTGTTATAGGAGTGATTTTCAAATAGAGATAAGGCTATATTAGTATCCATAAGTCTAGGAGACATAGTTTATATGTGCAAGATCCCCATGGGTGTTGATCTATTAGTCATGTTCCTTGGTTGCTAGGAACAACTAACTAACACCTTAAAATAGGAGGTGGATGGGGATGTGATAGAGGTGGCCATCACACTAGAGGATGTTTATATCATCCTTGGGCTACCCATAGTAGGAGCACTAGTGACCACAGGGATACCAAACAACATAGAGAAGAGGAGAGCCTTACCCATGTGGGATACAAGATCAAATATGATTTTTGGAGAATAGAGAATTAGTATGGATTATGTATATACATCACAAATTATAGATATCTAGAAAGTTATGATAGGGCTTATGACATAGTGGGTGTTATGTCACAAGTTAGATGGAAAGGTACCATGGTTCATGGTAGCCTTGAGCAAGATGATGTTATAGGAGTGATTTATATATGATCTAGGATATATCATCTAGGTCCAACTAATACATGATCTACATAAGATGTTTTTTAGAGGGTAAAAGAGCAAAAAACTAATTATATTATTGATAGCTTAGATATATAAGAGGTTTCTTATATTTTGGTCAGCTAGGTTTCCCCATGCAAATGATGATAGTTTACCTATAATGTAGAGATGGAGAGAGGACCAAGCACTGTGGGTCATGCCCCACATTTCAACACTATAGTCAATGATATATATATATATATATATATATATATATACACATATACATAATATGGAAACTGTATAAGCACATAGTGACTACATGGATGATTTGTCACAAAGTTATACTATTAATAATGAAGACAAATGTTATTGAACACTACACATGGTGTATAGAGCCACATTCAGTGGAAAGGGTTCTAGGATAGATGGGCCTAGCTCATCTAGTGACATCAAGACTAATACCTAAGTAGTGGGCTCACCATGTGAGGGAGCCATGGGGGAGGAGAGGACTAGAACCATAGATAGTGAGACAGACACTCATAACACATCATGAGTGACCATAGACTAGTTTAGCGTGATAAGGAATAGAGCATGGGGATAGGGAGGTGGAGGATAAGATACTAGATGTACCACTAACCAATATATAGTAAGAAGATCTATAAACACCAAGGAAATGATGGTGATGGAGGTAACAAGATATAACAAAGGTTGATGTCATCCCTGATGAGCTAATAGAGGAGCTAGAGGAGGGATACATGATAGAGATACCACTTAGGTGTAGGCTAAGATGGATGCAAGATATGATAGAGGGATTTGAGATGCAGAGGTAACCTATAGAGGATACAGTATAAGGCTATGTATATGGGGAGACTATGCTAGGGAGTTGATCAAATGGTGAGACTATAGTAGCCATAACATAGATAGGTATGAAAAGATGGTTAAATTATTGCTTTAAGTTTCTATTAAAAATTAGATATAGATATATATTTTTAGATATAACAATGATCTAGTATATATTTGGGGTGATTTTATAGGTGTATCTAAGGATGTAGAGGAGAGATGGGGTTCCCTAGTAAGGGGGACACTCCATGACATCCTAAATTAGTCTCTAAATTCATATGACCCTACTGTATTGGAGGATCCTAGTGTACCATTTACCCCAATTCATGTGAGCTAGATTTGACTAGTTGGGGAGCTTGTGAGATGGCTATGGGCATATAGAGAGAAGATGTAGCCACTATTCAATATGGGTGTAGCAAAAAAGTGGGAATGTTAGTCCCTAACTAAGGATATAAATACACATCTATCCATATTAGTATAGATGATTGAGATTTGGTCCCAAATAATCTAATGATAAGTGCAGGTAACAAACCTATAGAGATAGATAGAGTGAATGAGATCCAAGATGGTCTCCTTACAACTTACTATTTGGAATATTTAGACTAAGGCCTCAATATGTATCATGTCTAATCCACAAGATAGATATGATGGAGCCTAGTCATAGAGTTGGAGCACTGTATCTAGTTGTACTTATTGTATCAAATGAATTGTGTGTGTGTGTGTGTGTGTGTGTGTGTGTGTGTGTGTGTGTGTGTGTGTGTGTGTGTGTGTGTGTGTGTGTGTGTGTGTGTGTTGTATCATTTTAGTGTATTGTTGTTAGTTGTGTATGTTGTCATTATGGTTTATTATGGTTGTTCATTATGGTTGTGGCTATGGATGTTTTAGATATATTTATTTCTATCATGTGTATTTTAACTTTATTGTATATGAGATAAGAAATATATGATATGTGCTTTATTTTCTAGAAATATGAAAAACACAAGCATGGTTAAAAATAAATATACAAAAAGTACTTAGAAAAATATAATAAATAAATAAAATATACTACACACTATTTCATGTTGGGAAATGTGTAATAACAAGAACTAACTAAGTATAAAGAACCAATAAATGGTAAAACAAGATGATAAGAAGAGATTTGTTTTAAACTAAAGTGAAAGATTATTTCACCAATTTAAAACAAGTAAAATCATACTAATTCACATTGGGAAGTATGACAACAATGTAATAAAATGGAAGGTATGTAAAAGGGTGAAAAAAAGATAAAAACAAATCAATTAAGTTAATAAACTATACTAAATCATGCTAGGAAGTATGAAAAATTAAATAAGTGGTTGTATTCTTACATGCACTCAAAAAATAAGGAGATAAAAAGGTGAAAGTGAAATTAAGTAATAATAAAACACACTAAATCAAGATGAGAAGCATGTCAATGATTTGTAACTTCATAATCAAATGAATCTTTATCTAATATTTGACACATGTAATTTTGTTTGTGACTTATATTATTGGAGAATTTTATGAGGAATGTCAAGTCCTATCCATTGTCTTACATTGCATCTCACAAAGAGAACACCACTAGGGTGGAATAACTATGAAAAATTAGGTAATAAATGATGTGGGTAATATGAAGGAAAATGATGTTAATTTATGAGGATTATCAAGTCTTATCCATAATCTTACAAAGTAACTCACAAATGAAATCCTAAGGGAAGTAATTAATTAAAAAAACAATATTTATCAAGATTAAATATGAGGGATATATGGAATGAAAAAGGGAGTGTAAAAATCAAGACTTATGCATCTTATGAGAAGACTTTAGGAGATAGGAGGCATATCAAAGACATGAGAAGACACTAAGTGACTAGTGGTCATCTATTTACAAAGGAAACCTATTCCTTATAGACATACATCTTAATAGGAAAATAGGAATGCTACTAATATCAACTCATGAAGGTATATTGGTACAAGGAAAATTAAAATGGACATACCTTCCCATGATTTGTTGCCTATTCTTCAGGACCCCTTATAGAGCTGTCAGTCTAATACAAATATTGGGTACTTGTGTGAGAAATTAGATAACACTAAAATATTATTTGTATTCTCCTCTTGTAATCTACTAGCCTACTACACCCTAAAGTACCTCAGGTCTATTATGAGGCCAATTATGGAGTTTGATCTTTGACTAGAAGAAGGAGATATGCTTTGAATCATGTCTTTTAGTTTGATTTGAATTTAAGAATATTTTTGCCTTTTGTATCGTTTCCTTTTGTTTAAATGATATAGATTTTAACTTTTTTATGGATTTTTAAGATTCCTCCTCTATACAGACTTGGAATGACCAATATTGAGAGATATAATGATACAAATGAATGAGCTATAGGCTAAGGCTAAAGAAAGATAAGTAACCAAAGATAAAGACTGATTAGGATACTCAGGTTTGATAATGAACTAGCATGTGATCTCAAGTCTCAACCATGTATATTCTTAGTTTTCTAAAAAGGAAGAAGGGAATAAGGAAATCCAAAAAGTGGACTAGTGTAAGGAGATAATAATGAGTAAGATTGTTTTCTAACTGATCACATGGTAAAAGAGAGATAATGACCAAAGATAATAGGGTTTGTATAACCAAGTCATAATGATAATTAACCATGAAAAATGGAGATAATCAATCAAAAAATAATAAAGAGGAAATAAAAGAGTTTTGAGAATAACTAAATCAAGAAAGAGAAAGAAATGATAATTAAAGACAATCATATGTGAAATATAAATGATAAGATAAGTAAGATATAGTACAACAAGAAAAAAATCATCATATATGATAAGGAAAAATTTGACACAATGTCAAATGATATAATAGATAGAATAATATAATATTGGAGCACACATCCAAACCAAATGAAAATGTAAAATCACCATGCATGTTCTCATAGATAATGATAAATTTTTTCACACACATTATCCAAGACATCACATAAATCTCTATGAAGTTGGAGATAAAATGTTGCTAATGTTTCATAAATCTTTAATGAATATTGGAAAAATTCTTCTTTTTTAATGTCCTCCATATAAAAAGTAGGAATTATCAAAGGATCATGCTAAGGAGGGAAATTAGGTAAAGGATGGTTAGGAGAATACATGGGAACAAGCTCTATGTTAAATGTAAGAATCATCGGTGGAGAAAGATCTACTGGTGAAAGAATCATGGGTAGAGGCATATGAGGTGGTGAAGGGACCACAAGAGGTAATGGAACCATAAGATGTGAAACCATGGGAGAAGAAGGAGGAGGATTATTATAGGGATGACATATAGGAGGAGTAGTAAAAATTCCGGGAATAGTTATATGGTGATGCTTAATATGTTGTTGAAGGTTGTGATAATGATCAATATGATGGTTATTACATAGATGCCATATAAAATATACCTCACCATACTTGGGTAGATATTTAAGATGTAATTTTAGGGGAGGTATGGGTTTTTATAATGAAGGGGAAGAATGATTCAAGGTATCAGTATATTATTGCAACTTATAACAATGGGTGGAAGAATGATTATCTATCCCATGGAAGTAATAGATATACTTATGATTGGTTTTAGTATAATAACTCATATAAGGAGGTGTAATAGGAATATAAGAAGAGGGAGAACACTCTTCAACCCATTTGGTGGGTAGAGGAGCCATATTAATCAAGGGAAGCAAACCATCACCAAGGGAGGGTGATGATGAGGAAGGAATGAAACAAAGATCAATAGAAGAATTAATGGAATCAGAAATAGGGGTAGGCTTAACAATAGTAGGAGTATAAATATGATCAACTATAGTAGGTGTGGGAATAGTCTCAAATATAGTGGGCTCCACTAAGGGAGGAGTGGGATCTATATAAGGTCTAAGGAGAGTTGAACTAACCTTTGTGTACCTAGCAAAAGGGTAAGGGCCAATCATAACATGATGCATGAACATATTCCTACATGGATCCTTAGAAAATAGAGGTGTTAGCACCATCTCTACCCTATTATAAAGGGGAAAAATAAAAATATTAAGAACTATAAGTGAAGGAGAATGATGAGATGCATGAAAAGACTCAAGTAAAGAAGAATGATAATGAATAATATTAGCATCATGATCTTATACAAGACCACCTAATAATAGATCATCTAAGGAATAACCATCTTCATAATCTAGGGTGTGAAGGTAAATGATGCAAGTAGGGATGACATTATCATCTAATGAAGTAGGTTGAATATAATTCCTAGTCTTAGTCAAAACTATAAGAATGTCATCGCAAAGAGGTTTGCAAAAGTGAGGTTGCAAGGAAGCAGGAAGCTGTGAGATGAGATGAGGTGAGAGATCTAAATTGTTGATCTTTAATTTAATCTCATAAGGCTCATCGTCATCAAAATATAAGAGGTTAGGATGAATACTAGAAATGAGCTTAGGATGTCCACTATAACCTCAAGTTTAATTAATGAGAAAGTTGAAATGTTGAGACTCATAGAATAAAATGTTTGGTAAAGGCTCAGGGGTAATAATATTGAAGACACCATGATCTTGGAATTATGTGAAATTTCAAGGGTTATTATCACTTTGAATCTTGTAAATTGATCTATTATGATGGGATTTAACACATTGGTAGGAAAAATAAGAAACATCTCTCATGTGATGATTCCATGATCTACCAATCAAGATGTTATAAAAAAGGGGGAATTTAAAGATCACTAAATTCACATAGATAGTGACAAATAAGATGGTAATGGGAAGCCACAAAAAATGTAGAGGAGGAATTTTCCTTCTATCATATCCTTGGAAAGTGTTACATGTAGACTTGAGATTGCATTTTGAATACCCAAGAGTCTTAATCAAATAGAAAAAATCAACACGCGTGCTAGAACCCTCATCAATAAACGCATGCTTAACTTGGATGTCACTATTTGGATGCTAATAAATAAGGTAAGATCATCCACATGAAGTATAATCTCATTAGGAATCATATAATCTATGATAAATTTTAAATAAAGAGAAGTATCTATAGTTTCATCAACATTGATAGACATCTCTTCACATTTATTTTAATATACTATTCACAAATCTAGATAAAGCTACCTCCAATCTTGGTAAGGGAGAACAAGGGACATTCGTCTTGAATAATAACTACATGAGATGATATATATGATGTGGAGAAGTCTTCATAAGATCAAGGAATGGAATATGGGATGGGAGATTAATGAGATCCACAATGGGATCCCGCTCGTCATAGCCCATAAGAAGTTTGTTAGATATAGGTGCATAATGATTAAGGAGGTCCTCAGAAGGAGGGGATGAAGTATATTGGACATTTTTTTGGTAAGAAGAAGGTTTTAAACAAGGTTTTATATCATGTTAATATGATGAATTAGTTGATTCAAGTTGATTTTAAGAAATCGTATAATAAGTATTAGTAGAAGCTTGATTATCATTAGTATTGAAATATGATGGAAGAGTGGTAGAAATAAAATGACAAGTGTTATCTAAGGGAGAATCATAAATAAAATCATCAAAGGTAATAAGGTTGTCCTTCACGAACTCATTTAAATGAGTTGGTGAATAATCTTGGATAACATGATATGTTCTAGATGAATGAGTGTAGATAGGATGCGAATCAATGAAAGTAACCACCATTCACATATTAGTCATCCGAATCACATTCTCTTCAAAATTTGGTTCAACAATACTCTCAACATTGTTGATGGAAGGGATGGGCTTATCTTCGGTGTCTTGAATAATTTTATAATTACGATAAGGGTCTTTGTAAATAGCTAAATGAGTGTTTTCTTGATTCAAGGCTTGAGTTTTTTCATGTGTTTTAGAGTCCATAAAATTAATTTCATAAGCTTATTGATAATTTTAAATTATGGAATCATGATCTAAATTAGGTCCAAGTAAAAAATTACATAGCTAAATTATGAAGTTGTCTACAGGTCACATGAGAATGACCCCAACTAGTGTGAAACCAACAAAACTTGTTAGGATCATAGTAGGATTTCATAGGATGAGTAGGTTCAATTTATTATAGAAGAGGCTTGGGTAGATGCTTAAGGAAATAGATAAATGAGTGTTTTCTTGATTCAAGTCTTGAGTTTTTTCATGTGTTTTAGAGTCCTTAAAAGTAATTTTATAAGCTTATTTATACTTGAAAATGATGGAATCATGATCAAAATTAGGTCCAAGAAAAAATTTACATAGCTAAATTATGAAGCTATCTACAGGTCTCATGAGAATGACCCCAACTAGTGTGAAACCAACAAAACTTGTTAGCATCATAGTAGAATTTCATAGGATGAGTAGGTTCAATTTCTCATAGAAGAGGCTTGGGTAGATGCTTAAGTAATTCATATAAGGATAAAGGTTTGTGAATGTTGATGTTTTTTAGTGAAGATAAATGAGGACTAGTATATTATTGAGAAGGGGGAGCTAGTTCTAAATATTGGTTAGGAATGACATCTTGAACATTGTGAATGGTGTCATAAGAATGTCTAACACCATCATTGGTAATATTGTAGTTTTTGTTCTTTAAGAACCCATAGAAGGTTTGGGTGGTTTTAATTGATGCATAAGTAAATCTTGTCAATTATCTTCGTCAATAGCCTCTTCCAATATATGTTGAGAGAGTGTGTGGACTCAATATTGTAATTTAGGAAATAAGGCATTGGTAAAGAGATGGAAAAAATTATCATTAACCATGTTATTCTCACATTTATTTGACAAAATCTTCCATATTTTAACAAAGGCTTGAGCGGTTTCATTTTCATTTTATTTACAATTTATGAAATGGCACAAAGTGTTTTTGGGAAGATCCCTAATTTAGAAATCTTGTACTAAATCATTCACTAAATCCTCCAAAATAGTAATAGAATGTGGTCTAAGTTGATTATACCCATCTAAGGCATATTTTATGATGGTTTTTACAAAGAGATTGGTAATAATAAAGGTGTTTAATTTGACCCAATACTTATAAATATTTCAAAATGTCTTAATATTAAGGGTAGGATTGATTGATCCGTTATAAGAAATTATAGGTGTTATACCTCCAATATCAATGTTGGCAATTTGAGTAGTGAGAGGTTCATTTTGTAGATGCTTGATGGTTTTTTTGATTAAAGGAGGTTGAGTAATGATATTTCCTTGAGAATATAAAAGAGGAGGGGGAACATTTGGTTTTATGTTCCAAAAGCCATTGGTTGAGGATGAGATTGAAGACGAAGAAGGTGGTTTTGCATTCTCATCATCCGATTTATGCTATAATCTTGAAATATATTCATTTGTTTAATAGTTTGCAACAAAATTTTATGTATTCAATTAACATTAGTAGAAACATTAGAGTTGGTATTAGTAGCTTGGGTACCACTATTGGTGATGGTAAGAGCTTGAGAGGAATTATGATAATGTGATGCACTAGTGGAAAACTTTTCTTGTATAGCAAAAAATGGACTAGTGAATGGTTGAGAGGAAGAAGCACTAGAAGCATGATTTCCTTGGTTATAAAATTAATCACTAGTAGATGGATTAAAGACAGTGGATATTAAGAGAGGCCCACTAGATTTAGAACCTACCATGTTAGTTTAGATACTAGGCATGAAGGTGGAAGAATTTAGAGAATAAGAGGCCATGGTATGAGAAGGGTTAATAATCAAAGGAAGAAGATGGGAATGAAAAAAATGGTACCCCCAAATCCTTTTGAGGATGTAGGAGTAGGTTAATGAAGATTTTAAACTTGACTAGTAATCATAATATTATAAATGGTAGAAGGATCCTTTCCTCAATGTTGAGGAAATTTAGAGATAAAGAAAAGCATTTTGAGTATATACTCTAATTCAGGTTGTTCTTATAATTAGAAAAGAGGATTATGTTATGAAGAGGTATCAAGAGGGGTCCCATAGTTCATTGTGTGAGTGGAAATATGAATGTTACTAGCGTCCAAAAGATGAGGCCTGCTCTATCTATGAGAGTCCCTATGAGTATTGTTAAATTTAATCATATATGTTGACTACAACTCAGTGTCATTATAAAATAGAAAGTTCATGGTGAAGAGAAGTGAAGAAAGAAGAGAGAGTAAAGAACCAGGAAGTGAAAAAACATTACATGGTCAGCTAGGTCAATCTAGTATAGTGAATAAGAGATAGAAAAAGAGGTAAAAGGGGATGTAGCTAGTATAAGGTTGATTTGGTCAATCCGGTATAGTGCATAGAGGCTAGAAAAAGGTACATGGTCAATTGGGTTGAATTAGTACATAGGTAGGAAAGAAAAAAAGTTTATAACAAGTTGTGAACTAAAACAAGAAATTTTTTGTATCTTATCTAGGAAACTAAGAACTAAATGTAGACAAACAATAAATTGGATCAATGTTGGCTAATCTAATTGAAGTGCACAATAAAAAATATTGCATTAATGTTGGCTAATATAAAATTTTTCATACAAAATTAAACAAAAAGTAATCAATAAAATTGAAAAGTAAAGAGTTAACTAACTGATCAACCTAAGATGTTTTATTAAATTATTAATAATATGATTTTAAATGTGATGGGAAGTTGGATTTAAATAAGGAACTAGATAGAAATCTAAGGATGGTTTTAGGTAGTTTGGGTTGAAAGGGACTATAGTGGTAATGATACAAGCTTGGTATTAGGGCCTACCCCTCACTTCACAAACCACAATGATAAGGGTGTTGAGTGCTTATCTAGAATATACCACTAACCATGCTTTATACTTGACTAAAGTATCAAGTTAGCTTCCCTATTGGTGATGAAATCCAAGTAGGTTGGCATTTGATAGAAAAATATTAAAGTGATTTTATAGATTTTTTGATTTGGCTATGTGTGCATAAAATATAAATAGTGAAACTAAATGATTAATTAAAAACCCCCTAATTAGACTATGTGGACTATTCTAATCATGCAAACAATAAGAAAAGAAAGCTGTGAAATAATTACTAGTATATAGAGATTAATTCCAATCTAACACAAGGTATAGTGATAACACTATATGCATAAAATACATAATAAGATCGATAGGGTTGAGCCTATATTATTAAAGCAAGGTCTCAAAATGAATAGGCTCAGCCAGGGTCAACCTAGTTATTCAAATAGCACATAAAACACAAAAAATGGTCAATAGGGTTGATGTAGTTGATCATGTAGGGGAAATTTTGAAGAATAAAAAGTGTGAAAGGAAAGATAGTAAAAGAAAGAGATAGAGAGATAGAAAGGAACCTTTGTGGATCATAGATGTAGATAATGAAGATTTCTAGTCAAGGACCTTGGAATATACTTGAAAATTCTACTAACTGAGGTTACTGGGTTGATCAAGCTTTGATAAATCTTGCTACTGAGAACATGGAATATAAGATGTTGATTGGGTCAATCTAGTAATATAATTTAGATTATTATAATGTAAAAGGTTGATTGGATTAACATAGTAGTCTAAACTAGAAGTTTGAAAGTCTAAAAACCTATATGAGGTCATTTGAGTTGATCCAGTTGCCTATTCCTAAAAAAATTCACATAGAGATTAGAACTGGGTCGATATAGGCGATCTAGTGTGTGTGTGTATATATATATATATATATATATATATACATACATATGATAAAAATAATAAAAGGAATGAAATAAAGTGAAATAAATATTCCAATAGTTAGTTTCACATCAAGTTCACTAGAATTTGTGTAATCAATAACGCATCATGTCTATAAATCAATCCTATCTCAGAGAAGAGAGAGCATACCTACACTTCTGATTGGGGATACATTTGTTAAGCAAGAGCATGACTAATATGAGGATCACTTACACCCAATTATGGGACAACATGTCACAATATACCATGTGAGGTAGGGTTTCGAAGCCTATAGTCTAATACAATCACATGACAACTATAAAAGAGTGCTAAGGTTTCATATTTCACTTATATCAAATAAACAAGAAATTAAATCTAATCTAGTACACACCAAAACTTGTGGCACAAAGTGGGGTTTAGAAACAAAATAAATAACTAAATTAAACATACATAGAATACATATACTCATGTTAATGTATATTAAATCCAAATACATGGAAGAAAGAATCACAACTAGATTATCTATCTACTCTTACAAAGGAGAAATAAAGTTAGGAATACTTATCTTTGAAGATAAACCCACCACACCTCAATCTTTTCCTTGGCCAAGGTGATTCACAAGAGATTATTTTGGCATGTAAGGATAATAAAGGCAAATTAGCTCTAGGATACATAACCTATCTATGCATCCAAAACACTTTTCCACAAGATAAGATCTATATTTCCAAAGAAATTATGGAACCCTAAACTTTATCCCTCAAGTATAATGGTCAATAAGTAGATATTAATTCACAGTTATTTTTATTTACTTATTTTCTTACAAATGGTTGGGAATGAGCTTGTATATATAGGCAGATATTTCCCTAAATCCTCCTAGAAATGTTGGCTATACAAGGTTGACCATGGTCAACCCTATATGTTTTCAAGGATAATTCACTAAGTCTAAGATAGGTTGGCCAAAAGGCTAAAAAACCCAAAAAGTGAAAAATAACCCTGAAATGTATAGGGTTGACCTTGGTTGACTTAGTATAGACAACAGTCAAAAGGGGAATTAAGGAAAAAAATGAGGATAGAAAGAGGAAAATGAGTGGAATGGGTAGGAACTACAAGAATAAGCTTAGGGTTAATGGTTTTAAAAGATGAGTGTGTATATGGCAAGTGGAAAAAGGTACAAAAATATTATGAAGCATCAATGTTCTTCCCACCCCTTTCTTAGTAGACCCTTTAAGGCATGCATTTAGAGAGATTGAGACTCGACAGGTTCTTGCAAGATACAAAGTGCTAGTAATCAATGAAATCTTAAAAATATTATGTTTATATACTTATTATGTATACTAAAATCACTAATTATATTCTCATGGCATAATCTAATGAAATAATACATGGAATATAATTTAAAAAAATTATTAGTTATTCTAGTAAATCCCAATGGAGAAAGATATGTTAATTGAACTGTTTATAAGGATGTGAAGATATGATGCCAATTTTTTTAATGTTTATGTCAAGTAAACCAATGTATAAAATGTTTATTTGTTTATTTTACACTTATTCAATATAAAATAGTGTAAAAATATATATTAATTTATATATTTTAAAAAATATAATAATCATACAAATCTAGATGTAAAAAGATAAATTAATATTTCACTTACTTTATTTAAAACTAACAAAGAGGGAAGTGATGCACTTATATAATTTCTAATTTTTATTTCTCACTGCATTTTTCACAGGCCCTAAAAATACTTTGTTATGTTGTCTTGGATTAAGAAACATGATATTAAACCTTGTGTTTGTATTATTGGTAAATATCAAAAAAAAATTTAAAAATTAATATTCGTTGAGTTCTAATGGTACTATCCCAATTGACTTTGTCAATCTCTACTACCTTATATCACTGTACTTATGTGTAAAATTATCTTTTGGGTATGCCATCACCTTTATTTATTTAGATGGATCTATAATTTAATTATCTTTACTTCAAACCCTTAATTACACTTTGAACATTAAGATACCTTAAAAATGGGTTTATCTATTTGGGTTGTACCAACCTCAACTACTCGTCATTGAATATCTAATGTTTCATATGTTCCAATACTCCAAATAGGGATCAAACAACATACAGTTCTCTCACTAACATGTGTACATGCCAAATAATGTGAATTTAAGTTTAAATGAATTTTTTCTTAGGTTATCCTTTGGTACAATCATGAGATTGATGTGTGTAGTCATATTTATTCCATCTAAAATTTTAGATCTAGGTTAAAGCATAGTATTAATTAGATAAATGTCTAGTTTCTCTTTGTATGCTTTATATTTCAAATTGAATATGTGTCATTAAAAAAATATTAGGGGATTTATATATATAGTGCTCTTAAATTTGAACTATGGAAGTATTTGTTGACTAATTTTGCCGACAGGCAAAATTTTTGG
The DNA here is from genome assembly GCA_037957365.1 of Torreya grandis. NCBI lineage: Eukaryota > Viridiplantae > Streptophyta > Pinopsida > Cupressales > Taxaceae > Torreya > Torreya grandis. The sequence goes on from JARHVA010007074.1 coordinate 717,031, forward strand.
TCTCCCTCTTCCCTGGCTATTCAATGCCAGTCATTTTTGGGTTACACAAGTTCAATGAGTTCAGTTCATGGCCTAGTTTATATGGTTCATCATTCTTTGGTTGAAAAGTCCATCTTCAAGTTTAGCATCTCGATTCAACAACTGTTGAACCATTGAACCGTTGAACCATTTTGGTTCAATGGCTTGCTTCAACGGAATTGGTTCAAAGCAGATGGTTCAGTCTTTTAGTTCAACATGGTGGTTCAATCAGAAAAGGAAGTTCATCGGTGTTCAATGGTTGAACCATTGAACCATTGAAACATTTTTGGTTCAACGGGCTTGGTTCAAAGCAAGAAGTTCATCGGCTTTGGTTCATTTTGTCATTGGCACAAAGTGGTTGAACCCATTGAACTATTGAACCAATTTTGGTTCAATGGCTTGATTTAAGGGTATGTCTGTGGCCAAAGGGGAGTCTCCAAGTTCAAAATGCCCTAGTGGAGGGCTGGCACTTCAAAAGAAAAGGACCTAGGCAAGGGTAATTTTGGTTTTGTTCAAAGTTCAAGTTCAAGTTTGTTGAAATTGACTAAGTCCCGAATTCCTTCAGACTTTTTGTCCAAAGGAATTCCTTCAGACAAAAAGTATAAAGGAATTTGGGTGCAGCTCAATTATAAAGCAAAGGCCAGGATATAATTTCCATAGACTTTTGTCCACAGAAAAATGTCCATGGACAAAAACCTATGGAAAATATATAAAGCCCTTGGGAGCCTGGGAGACCATCCAAAGCATCAAGCGACCCATCGAAGGACCCCAAAGGGCAGATGTCCTTATGGGGGAATTTCAACCCAAATGCAAAGGGGCACTAAGCAATGTCAGAGGTATGCCAAGACTAAGTAAAGCTGTAGAGAAGCCATGAAGACCCGATGATGTTGTGATGGGAACGGTGATGTTCTAGAGGACATCAAGTTTAACAAAACAAGTTAGCCATTGTTTTTCAAACCAATGATGGTCGTGTAAATGTCAAAGTTAAAAAAGTGAAATAACAATTCCTTTTCAAATGAGAGAGTGGTAACCATGGAATAAGAAGCTTAGAATCAAGCGACACACCAGAATGTTCACCCCCAAGGGCCAAAGAGGAGCTAGAAGAGACAAAATTGAGAAAAGACAAGGAAACAAGGATGGAACGAGCAAGCAGTTAGTCCAAGTGGTGCCAAGTTGAGAAGTGACTCCAATAGTTGGAACAGTTCCAACAAATTGATCATAGAGGATGCAAACAACTAGCAAAGTAACTAGTTTATCCATTTTACATTTAATGAGTAGACAAACTGTGTATTGACCTTGAAAATGCAGATTTTGAATAGACAAAGGGTACAACTCATTAATGTTTTGAGCGACTTATTCTTCCCATGAAGGGTCGCATATGCCACTTGTAAAATAAGGAGTGCCAAATGGGCCTCTTTGCTTCTCATATATATTGCAAATTTGTCATTTGTAAAATAATCTTCCACATTTTACAAGGCATAGCCCTGCTAAAATTTCCACCTGAATCTATAAACACAGTTTTTACCTCTTCTTAGATAGATATTATGTGTATGTCTTAAGTGTTAATTTGTGTTTAGTCATTGCATTTTGATGCTCTCATAGGTTCAACACCAACACACCAGTTATCTACAAGTTGTCATCTCTACAGTTGACAGAAGGAGAGTTTTGTTTGGGGTGTAGAAATAGAGGAGATTACTTAGAGTGTGCACTTTACAGCATCTTGGTGAAGTCTCTATTTTTTTGTTTTTTCATGAGAGCCTCCCTGCTAGTTTCTTGTAGCCTGGTCCTTCTACCAAGTGAGAAGTGTATGAATGCATTTGTTTGAATATTAAGTGTGGATGTGTGAAGGTCAACTTATTTTGGTGCATCACCTCTTTAGAGTAGTTTTTTTGCCTATGTCTTTCTCCCATTTCACCCCCCCCCATTATATATATCTATATATATGTATTTACACTTGTTGGAACAAACATGATGCATCAAAGGGAGCTAGCCCTTATCTAGAGACTCTCCCCTCCAACTTCCCCAGTCCCACAGGTGAGAGGGGAGTTTATATGTTGCGAGGAGAAGGTAGGAGCTCAAATTCCTACCCAAGGGTGTAATTTCCTACGTCAATAGTTTTGGCATGCCCAGTGGGACGCACATTTTGACAACTCAATAAGGTTTTAGGATTGATGCTAGTCCTGTCACAATAAATTCAAAGTTTTCCAGCATCTGGTGACTCCACTGGTAAGAGTTTTAGTTTTCAAATTAAGACTAATTTTCTTAATTTTCTATGCCTAAAGTCACCACAAGGTCTGCTTCAAAAGGGGTTCCTTTTGATTTCATTGAATTTCCTTTGGACTCTGATAAAAGACTATGATTTGAGAGGACCCATCCTTATCTAACAAGAAATATTATTAGACCTATTGTGAATGATGTAGATGAATTAGAGCCCTAGTTATAGCCCATCCTAGCCATGACATCGCCTTTTGCAACTTTTTGTGGTGAAAGCCCCTTGAATCTCCCAGGCTATGATCCAATTCTGAGAATAGCTCTAAAAATATGCCTTCTTTTGATGGAGTGGGACCCATTACAATCGTTAAGAATATTATGAATATTTCCAACCTCTACAATATTCATAATGTAATAAAAGAAAATATTGACATTAGATTGCTAGCATTGTCTCTAAAAGGCAAAGCTCTTGACTGGTATGGGACCTTGCCTATGAATTCAATACATTATTAGAATGAATTGGGAACTCAATTGATAGATCATTTTGGGGAAAAGAGTGATGGAATCTCACTTGTGGAGTAGCTGATGACCATAAAGAGAGCCCCACACAAGTATATGTAGGACTTTAACACAATTTCGAAAGACGTGGGATATAATTCCCATCCTAGTAAGACTGACTCATAACTATGATTTATTGTACTATTTAAAGGCATTAAATAGTGATATTGCTATGATGATACAATCCATGGGAGGGCATATACTGCCTACTGCTTATGACATAGCCATAGCAGCTGAAAACTACTTAGTACAAGCTGGGAAAATAGCCCTTAGGCCTCACATGCCCCTTTTCCTAGAAATGTTGCCTCCAATTCAAACTATTGCTCCCACATTAGCCCCTCTACCTAGCATTGAGAAGCTAGCTACCATTCCATCCAATGAGCTTAATGAGGTTTAAAGTCTATTGCAAAGCATGTCAAATGAACTTGTAGCTCTTATAAGGTAGCAAGCTCAAAGCAACAGGCCGAACCAGAGATATTAGCATTATGGTCAAGCACCTAGACCCCTTTTTCAAGGCTATAATCAAGGAAAAGGTCAGCTCACTCAGACCAGACCATTTCAAAACTACAACTCAGGCCCCCTTTCATCATCCAAAGTCATGGTGCCTACTCAGAGCAATCTAGTATAAGAGTAACCAAGCTATTCGACCATGGGATATGGTCAGGAACAAGCTATTTACACAAATGAGATAATGAATTATTTTCAAAATGCAGAAAACCAAATAGCTACTCAATCTTAGGTCTTCGAGCCTTCAATGTAACCCAACACAAGTAGCAATTAGGCCTAGCCTGATTCCACTCTCATGAATCATATGGAAGGGGAATTTTATTCAGTGAATTATGTGGGCACTATAGACAATCAAGATGACTATATTACAACCAACACAAGATTTAAGAGAAGGACAATGGGAGAAGCCTAGGCTACCACTCAGGTGGCATCAGTACCTCCTCCATTACACTCCAATTAAAAGGCCCCAAACTTTAGGCAGCCTTTTATACCTTCAACCCCTCAACCTATTGTTCAACTTGGAATCAACCCCAAAGAAAGCTTGAAAGGAGGTAGTCCTCAAATCAATATAGTGGACCAGATGAAGAAGCTACATATGAACATCTCCTTATGGGATTCATTGTCTCTTTTAGGACAGAAGGACATACTGAAGAAGGAATTGCATGAGTTGGATCATCAAGCTATCCTAGCAAGCACTGATAATGTCTTGATGACAAATCGACAACCTTCCACTTTAGGTCAGGTTAAAAGGAAGGGAAAATTCCCCCTTTATATGTATCCTTGGTCATAGGGGATTTCTTGGTACACAACTACATAATTGACAGTGGGGCTAGTACCTTAGTGATGCCCAAGTGCATAGTTGACAAGATGGGATTGAAATATGAAGAGATGAATAAAGGAGTCCTATAACTAGATGGGACACCTACAAAAATAGTTGGGATTGTGAAAGGTTTAGGCTTGACATTGCATGCTTGTCCAACCTTCTCAATTCCCCATGATATAGTGGTAGCAGATGTTCCCCTTATTTCACAATTTGCTTGTCCAGAGACTTTACATCAAAGATAGGTGGCTATCTAGCAGTGAGTTGGTCATATTTAGTTTTTAGAACCAAGTATGGGACCAAGGTAAAAATCGAGTCTGAGCCACTCTACAAGGACCATTTAGAACCATATTCACCCAAGGTAGCCAACATTAGTTATACCATTATTGACCCAGAAGAGTCCCAGATAGACCAATCTCCATCCTCTACTCTTGAAGGAGTCACAGACTTACTCTTGGATGAGTGGGGAAATGATAACTTCAAACATGATCCTTACAAGTTCATTGAGGAGGTAGACCTTGGAGTATACTACATGCATGAAGAAGGTGCCTTCATAACTAATATAATGAATGCCAGCTAGGATGACCTTGGTCTATGGTAGTTGTATTTTGATAGTTCCAAAAGTAAGGTAGGCACTGGTGGTGGGGTGATGTTGGTCTCCCCTTTAAAGGATAGGTACTTTTCAACTTTCCATTTCCATTTCTCTGGCACCAGCAATGTTACAGAATATGAGTCCCTTAACCATGGTCTGGAATGGGCAAGAAAAAGAGGGATTAAGGAGTTATAAGTTTTGGGAGACAGTGAGCTAATTGTAAATTAGGTGAGAGGCCTAAATTTGACCAAGAATTTCTTGTTAAAGTCTTACAAGCATAGGGTCTAGGATTTGGTGGAAGATTTCCTCACTTTCAATATCACTTCCATTCTTAGAGAGAAAAACAAACAAGCGAATAGGTTGGCAGCAATTGGCACTCAGTTTGATGTTTCCAAGGAAATAAGTTAAGAAGGTAGTTTTTGCCACATGAAGGTGGTGGTTCGGCCCTCTGTCTTAGACAACATTGCAATTGGCAAGTTTTTGAAAGTGACCAGAAAATAGCTTTCTTCTTATAGGAGGAAGCTAAGTTTGCAACACAGAATTAGGTGAAATTGTAGCAGCAATATGGCAATCAGATTGTTTAGTTAAAGAATAATAAGCTCCCTAAGGGCCTAGTCATGCTTGAGAGCATCTTCAATGGAGATGACCAATTGATAAATGACAAGGCATGCATCACAACCAAAGAGGAGAATTATGAAAGGGTTGAGATCTTCAAAGACAAGCTGCTTGTGCTTGGAAAAGTCTGTACAACTCAATAAAGGTGAGCTTTCATTTTGTTGTGTCAGGAATTCACAGATGTTTTTGCATGGGATTACAGTGACTTGAAGGGCTTCAAACCAATAGTCACCCAGCACACCATCGAATTAGAATAAGGTGCTAGGCTAGTCACACAGAAGCAAATACCTGTTAATTTGACAATTGAGCCCCTCATGCAGAGGGAACTAGCCAAATTGATTGAGTTCAAAATTATATTTCACATCAAGCATTCCTCCTAGTTGGCCAACCTTGTTCCTGTTAGAAAGAAGAATGGGGAGATCAAGCTATGTGTCGATTTTAGAGACCTTAATAAAGTCCCTTTAAAAGACCATTATCCCTTCCCAAGTATGGAGTAGGTCCTTTATAAGGTAATACGTAGCAAGCATTTCTCCCTCTTAGATGGTTATTCAGGGTATAATCAGATTCTAGTGTAAGGTTGTGATCAGCACAAAACGGCCTTCACCACTAAATGGGGAACATTTGCCTATAAGAAGATGCCATTCGGGCTATCTAATGCTGGTGCTACCTTTTAGTGAACCATTGATATGGATTTTGGAGGCTTGATAAACAACAACATGCTGGTCTACCTTGATGATGTGATGGTATTCTCCAAGGAAGTGAACCAACACATAGAACACCTCAGGTAGATTTTTGAAAGCTATAGGGAGTTTGGCATCTCTCTTAATATAAAGAATTTCATGTTTGCTATTCATTAGGGGAAATTCCTTGGCCACATCGTGTCTAAGGAGGGCTTATCTATTGACCCTGAGAGAGTTTGTTCTATCCTAGAGATGTCCCTACCAAAGTAAAAGAAAGGCCTATAGAGTTTCTTTGGCAGGATAAACTTCATTCAGAGGTTAATTCTAAATTTCACTAAGATAATAAAGCCCCTAACCTCTATGCTAAGGAAGGGTGAGGAATTCAAGTGGATAGCTCAAAGAAAAGATACCTTTGAGGCCATCAAACAAGCCATAACCCAGGTTCCCACTTTGATTAGCCCCAACTTCAATAAAGACTTCAACCTGTACACTTTTAGTAATGAAGAGGTGATATCCGCCATGTTTACCCAAGCAAATGGTGAGGACCTCAAGCAACCACTAGCTTTTTTTAGCCAAGGATTAGAGGATTTTGAAGTCAGATACATGTATGTAGAGAATCAAGTCTTGGCAGTAGTGCGGAGCCTGAAGAAATATAGGCATATGTTGTCTAACAATATGATTCACCTCATGGTGTCACATCCTAGCGTCAAGGATTTATTTACCAATCAAGACCTGAATGAGAAGAGGGTAGGGTGGATTACCAAAGTGATGGAGTATGACATAAACATCGAGATCACCAACCTAGTGAGGGGAAGAGGCTTGTGTGAATGACTTGCTACAAACTTCAAGAAAAAAGGGGAAGAAAACTTGTTAATTCATGATGTAGCCACTGTAGAGGAACTAGCTATCATAAAGGATTGGATGTCAGACTTGAGGCATTTCCTTCTCACTAGTGAGTGCCCACAGGGTCTTGATACGATCAGAAGAAGGTACTTTAAGCTCCAGTCTCTCCCTTATGTCTTGGTTGATGAAGTATTGTTTAGGAATGATATCTCTAAGGTCCTTCTAAGGTGCATTGACCCAAACCAGACTGATAAGGTATTGGTTGAGTTCCATGATGGACCAACAGGTAGTCATTTCACTCCTAAAGCTACTGCAACAAGGATAATGAGAGCTAGCTATTTATAGCCTACGCTTTTCAAAGACACCCATGCGTGGGTAAGAAAGTGCCAAAAGTGTGTACTTTTTTGATAGAAAACAATGGTTGGCTACCATGCCTCTAAAGCCTATTCAGGTGGAGCAACCATTGATGTAGTGGGGCCTAGATTTCATAGGGATGATCAATCCTCCTTCCAGTGCTGGACACAAGTGGGTCTTAACTACCATAGACTATTTCAAAAGATGGGTGGAGGCTGTTGCTCTGAAAGAGGCAAATGAAAGCATAGTCCTAGAGTTTTATGAGGACCTGGTAACAAGATTTGGGGTCCCAACTGCCATAATCTTAGATAACACCTTGGCTTTTCTAGGAACCAAAACTAGTGAATGGGCACTAAGGTATGGTATATATCTCAGCACTTCATCAAATTATTACCCACAAGGGAATGGGCTGACTGAGTCCACCAATAAAGATTTGATCAAAATCATAAAGAGGACCATGGAAGAAAATTAGAGGACTTGGCATGCCAAGCTGAAGATAGCTTTGTGGGCCGATCGAATCACTCCAAAGAGATCAACTAGAAATTCTCCATATACGCTCGTATATGGAAGCGAAGCTAGGTTTCCCATCTCACTTGAATTTCCAGCATTAGATCTCACCCATCAATTAAAGTTATAAGAAGGAAACATCATGGAGGTTAGGCTGTGTGAGCTAATGGAGCTCCAAGAGGTAAGGGACTAGGCTATGGCTTCTATGACCAGTCACCAACATCAAGTAAAAAGACACTTTGACAAGAAATATTCATCAAAAGATTTCTTTGAAGGAGACATTATCCTGAAATGTGATGAAGATCAAGCTAAGCTTGGAAAACATGCAAAATTCAATGCCCTATGGAGTGGTCCATACATAATCACTCAGTGTAAGCAGCATAATGTGTTTTAACTCTCTAGGTTGGATGGTGAAGAACTACGTATCCTAGTTAATGGGATACATTTGAAGCATTGCCACTGATTCTCCATTCACTTGTACATATTTTCCCTTGTTTTCTTTCCCACTTTCCCTAAGTGATGTTGCACAAGTAGTAGTTTTCTTAGTCTTATGTGTGTTTCATTTCCTTGGAGGTAGAGCTACGTGAATGATTCTATGTTTTATCAGATCTATTGCTAGTTTTCAAAGTTACCATTTGACTCCATGCCCAATGGATTTTCAAGGCAGCTAGTCTTTAACCATAGTAGGAATGCTTCCCTTGGGAGTCACCAATTTGTTGACCAATTTTGCCCATAGGAAAAAAATTTGGTCTCCCTATTCCCTTGCTATTCAATGCCAATCATTTTTGGGTTACATGAGTTTAATGAGTTCAGTTCATGGCCTGGTTTAAGTGTTTTAATGTTCTATGGTTGAAAAGTCCATCTTCAAGTTCCGCATCTCGATTCAACAACTATTGAACCATTGAACCATTTTTGGTTCAATGGCTTGGTTAAAGGGACTTGGTTCAAAGCAAATGGTTCAGTCTTTTGGTTCAACATGGTATTTCAATCATCAAAGGAAGTTCATTAGTGTTCAATGGTTAAACCATTGAACCATTAAACCATTTTTGGTTTAATGAGCTTGGTTTGATGGGCTTGGTTCAAAGTAAGAAGTTCATCAGCTTTGGTTCATTTTGTCATCGGCACGTAGTGGTTGAACCCATTGAACCATTGAACCAATTTTGGTTCAACGGCTTGGTTCAAGGGTATGTCCATGGCTAAAGGGGAGTCTCCAAGTTCAAAATGCCGTAGTTGAGGGCCGGTGCTTCAAATGGAAAGGACCCAGGCAAGGGTAAGTTTGGTTTTGTTCAAAATTCAAGTTCAAGTTTGTTGAAATTGACTAAGTTCTGAATTCCTTCAAACTTTTTGTCTGAAGGAATTCCTTTGAACAAAAAGTCTAAAGAAATTTGGGTCTAGCTCAATTATAAAGCAAAGGTTGGGATAGAATTTCTATGGACTTTTTGTCCATGGGAAAATGTCTATGGACAAAAGTCCATTGAAAATATACAAAGCCCATGAGAGCCGGGAGACAGTCCAAAGCATCAAGCGACCCGCCGAAGGACCCCAAAGGGTAGATGTCCTTATGGGGGATTTCCAGCCCAAATGTAAAGGGGCACTAAGCAATGTCAGAGGTATGCTAAGACTAAGCAAAGCTGTAGAGAAGCCATGAAGACTCGATGATGTTGTGATGGGGATGATGACATTCTGGAGGACATTCAAGTTTAACAAAACAAGTTAGCCATTGGTTTTAAAACCAATGACGACCATGTAAATGTCAAAGTTAACAAAGTGAAATAGCCATTCCATTTCAAATGAGAGAGTGCTAAACATGGAAAAAGAAGCTCAAAATCAAGCAACCTGCTAGAATGTTCACCCCTGAGGGCTGAAGAGGAGCCAAAAGAGACAAAATTTAGAAAATACAAGGAAACAAGCATGGAACAAGCAAGCGGTTAGTCCAAGTGGCACCAAGTTGAGAAGTGACTCTGGTAGTTGGAACAATTCTAGTGAATTGATCATAAATGATGCAAACAGCTAGCAAAGCAACTAGTTTCTCCATTTTACATTTAATGAGTAGACAAACCATGTATTGACCTTGAAAATGTAGATTTCAAACAGACAAAGGGGATAGCTCATTAATGTTGTGAGTGACTTATTCTTCCCATGAAGGGATGTGTTGTAAAACAAGGAGCACCAAATGGGCCTCTTTACATCTCATATATATTGCGAACTTGTCATTTGTAAAATAATCTTCCACATTTTACAAGGTGCAGCCCTGCTAAAATTTCCACCTGAATCTATAAACACAATTTTTACCTCTTCTTGGATAGATATTATGTGTATGTCTTGAGTGTTAATTTGTGTTTAGTCATTGTCTTTTGATGCTCTCATAGGTTCAACACCAACACACCAGTTATCTACAAGGCAGCATCTCTGTAGCTGATAAGAGGAGAGTTCTATTTGGGGTGCAAAAATAGAGGAGACTAATTACAGTGTGCACTTTACATCATCTTGGTGAATTCTCTATTTTTATGTGTTTTCATGAAAACCTCCCTGTTAGTTTCTTGTAGCCTGGTCCTTCTACCAAGTGAGAAGTGTATGTATGCATTTGTCTAAATTTTAAGTGTGGATGTGTGAAGGTCAACTTATTTTGGTGCATCACCTCTTTAGAGTAGTTTGTTTGCCTGTATTTTTCTCCTTTTTCACCCCCCCATTATATCTATCGATATATATGTATTTACACTTGCTAGAACAAACATGATACATCAAAGGGAGCTAGCCCTTATCTAGAGACTCTCCCCTCCAGCTTCGCCAGTCCCACAGGTGAAAGGGGAGTTTCCATGTTGCGAGGAGAAGGTAGGAGCTTGACTTCCTGCCCAAGGGTGCAATTTCCTATGTCAATAGTATTGACATGCAAAAAATAACATAAAAGACCTAAAAAATAAAATAAACTAAAACAAATGGTGTCATACTCAAAAAATACTTGCAAGTTATGCTAGGGAACTATTGGAAACATCAATCTCTACTAATATCTGACCTAGTTTGGGTTTGCTAGAATAATATTGAGCATACATAAATAGTATACATACAAGAAACATAACTAATGGTCCCTATGAAAAATAAAACAAACTTTAAGAAAGCTTAGACATAAAATCAAGCAATCATAAATAGTAAACAAGAGAGTGTAAGACCAAGAAAAAAGTGTCAATAATTTATCCATTCACAATGCCAATGTATATAAATAAAGTAACATGAAAATAATTATACAAAAATTCTTATAAAATGTTTAAATGTAATTTAAATATTAGTTTAAATGGATAAACAAAAATTCAAATTTGAAATTAAACCTTTCATTACCACTTTGTTTCATAATGTCCCATGTATACATGAAATTATATATATATATATATATATATATATATATATATATATATATATATATATATATATATATATATAAAATTAGATAGATTATTATTCCAACTAAAAAGTATAAAATTCCAAATGAAAATTTAATCATAATAAAAAATACAACTAAAATTATTAGTACATGTTCTTATAATACTCATTGAGTGTATTGATGTTGTTTTAAGTGGATATCGTAGGGGTCTCAAATGACCCAACCCATATCGAGAATGTCCTCTTAGCATTTAGATATTTTTGGCCAATTAATTGAAAAAGGTGTTTAGTAATTTTGTTTTTAATTTTGAAACCCCAAAATAGGTTTTTATGTAGAAGTGGAGCTCAAAAAAGGTTTGTGAGTAAATTAAAACTCTAGATCAACCATTTCAACTAAACTTTAGATCTAAAATGATTACATAATGACATTGATCTTCGATATATAAAATATAAAAAAAGGTTACATGGAAAACATTCATGCCCTAATTTTATATATATTTACCTTATATTAATATACATTTATATCATATATTTTTTCATAATCACATATATCACCCATCAATTTAATTAATTTTATAAATCTACACAAATTGACCCAAATAATCTAATAAATAAAAAGATTGACTACACATATTAGTATGCAATCTTTTATTGATCCTTAAGTGTTCTCATAATATTTTTATTACATATGATGGGGGTATAAAATTAACCAACCCATATGGATAATGTTATCTTAACCTTTCTCTATTCTTGACCAAATAATTGAACAAGGTGTTCAACATTTTTTTGTAATTTTGGAACTCCAAAATAGGTTTGTATGTAGAGGTGGATCCTTGAAAAAGCTTTGTGTGTAATTTTTATACCCATAAATAGGTTTTATGTAAATTTAATCTCTATATCAACCACTTCAATTATATTTTCAATCCAAAGTGATTACATAGAACCATTGATCATCAATATAGAAAATAGAAAAAGTGTTTTCATGAAAACATTCATGCCCTAATTTGATCTATATATACCTCAAATTAATATATAAGGCCATCATATATTTTTAATAATGACATAGAATGCCTATAAATATACACAATATAATAGAATTTATAAATATTATCAATCTATCCCATATAATCTAATAAATCTACTAATTCTAACCTATATAATATTTAGTAAATTTTCTCAAGCTAATCCACATAATTTATTTCATAATGTCATAAAATACCTCTTTTTTCCTTGACAATCATCTATAAATCATCATATATAGTTTAATATTCTCAATCTAACCCATTTGAATCATATTATATGTCATAAAATACAAATTTTCAACTTAAAATCTATTTATTTTGTAAAATAATACTAATATATTCCCCCCTTTTAATATGAGGATTAAAGACTGTGAATCACTCATCTCAAAATACCAGATTATATACATCATATGTTATATATAAAAATGTAACCCTAAAAATCACGTATACAAATATGAATATATATGTCCTCAAATAAATATTTGATATTTAAAATCATATATTAATACATGTAATCCATGGTAAGGAATTGCTTTAGCAATCTAGATGTAATTTTTATACATTAGAGTATAGATTTACAAAATACAATTAAGCATAAAATATTTGATATAAAATTTTAATATAATGATAGTTGAATTTTTAATTATATATATTTTTTAATCCCTTATTGAATTGGATGAATTCTTATTATCCTAAGTGACATTGATTTCCCTTAGTTGGTAGGTGAATGACAAGCAATTATGTCATCTAGATAATATTTATTTGAATGGTAAAGGATTTATATAAGCAATGTAAATTCATTTCATAATATTTTATTAAATTTCCCTCAATCATAGTATTATCATTATAATGTGATAGTTATTAATGCATGTCTTTAAAATACATATTTGACACATCATATTGTAGTTTTTTAATAAATGACCTCAAAAGTGTTAGAATATGGAAGTGTTATGTGCATGTTCCAATGCATATAATGGTATGTAGAATGGATATATAATTCTAAATATATTTTGTGTTATGTATCGTACTAGGTTAATAATAATATTTTATTTATGCACTCATAGCACCAAACTTCATTCGGTATAAATAGATGAAATATTCTATTTTTAGAATTCATTTGTTTTGGTTTATTATAGGTTTGGTGTTATGAATTTAAACCTATGTGATTAAATAATATAAAGAATCCCTTATGGGTTAAAAATATATTGGCCATGGTATTTCTCAAAGTCTCTCAATTTTTTGCTTCCATTTTTAGTATTTTGAGAAAATCAAGTTATAATTTTTGGTAAATTTTTATTTATTTTTATATGTAATAAGAAGATTATTGGTAGTGCCCTATAAATATTTTTAATGTCCTAACCTTATTAGAACTATCTAAAAGTTTAATAAAAATGTATACTACAAGCACCTTCTCAGTAGCATAAATGTCTATTGAAAATGAGAGTTAACTTGAATTATAATTTGATATTACTTATAGTCTTTTAGATCTTTGTAATCATAGATTTGATATTGTATTTTTCATTTTGATGTGTTTTAAAAGGTATATGTTTTTTCAATGGTTTTTACATGGATTCCATATGGATATAATTTTATGTATTTCAATTATTGATGTCAAGAAATGTTTGATTGACAGTGAGGGGATCAAGTATGTGGGTAGACTATGGGTGATGCTTATGACATGCATATAATGGTTATGTCAGTTGAGACATGGAACATAGATACATGTACCTTTTGTATTCCCATTGAGAAAATGATGATCATGTTAGAGAATTTGGGGCATATATTATGACTTATAATTATGAGTACTAGGTAGTGTTAGAATCTACATATAGCCTAAAAATGAAATCTTAATGTTTTATGATTGGGCATGATCAATGTGTGAGATATTATCTTGATGATTTTACCATTATATTTTTTATGATTTTTATTTCTAATGTTTTGAAAGTGTGAAAAAATTTATATTTTATTATTTTTTATTTCATTAGTATAGATGGTGGAGGAATAGTTATATCATACCATAAGTCTGTTATCATCAAATATATTGAGACATATAAAACCATGTGATCTAAGGGATAAACTATGGTGGATGACTTATATAGAGAATTACAAGATCACATAAGAGGATTTTAGTGGTGGGATTATATTGACCACTTTATTAATGTTTAGGATTATTATAACATATCAAAAGATCATCTAGTAGGTTAGCCCTTGGTAGAGTGGTCACACCCATAATTGTATATGAAGAGATGGCATGGTATCTGATGTGCTTATAGTTAAATTACCATGTATTTTTATATTTAATTGGATTAATTAATCATTTATTCTATCATATGGATGACTTATCAAGGACTTTTTATATGGTATAAGGATTTCATTTATTTATGATAGATCCATGTTAGATGTTAGAATCATGACATTTTTATAAGGATATATGTCTGCTTCTAGTAAGAAAACATTAATATTAAATTTGAGATTATACAAGGGGAACCCTTAGTACATATGGAATGGATGGAACACACATATAGTGGGTCTCTATTTAAGGAGTGATGTTGACTTAATACCATAAAACTATATGTAATACTATGGGCGACGTAAATCCCCTAACTATCATTATAAATTGTGATGATGTGGTTAAATTTAAGAGTACACCTAGTGGTGTCCTAGATCATGATAGGTCATATTATTTCTCATTGTTTTATATCTATATTATGCATGTCCTTATCCATATCTTGACATTACTATGGGAAATTGGTGAGAGGAGGGATAGAGGCTAGGCAACAGATTGCCTTACTATAGGTCAACGTATGTACATAGATTAGATTGTAAGGATTAATAAATTTATAACATTTTTTTTATAATTCACTAATGTTTTAAAACTTTCATGTTATATGTGGATGATGAACACTGAACTATGATTATTGAGGTGTTTATTCAGGTTTTTACTTGATACAATTCTAATAATGTAATATAGGGTGGATTACAAGAGAGGGTTGATGACTATCATATCCTCATTTTTAAGACTCAAGTTTTATTATAAATATTTCACATTAATTTAGCTTTTACTAATATAACATAGTGTATGATTGTTATATTATTGATCATATGATACATTCTATATAAATGATTGTTTGAAAACATTATTTGTTATTAAGATTAATCAATATTTTATGATGTAGTAAAATTATTATTGTTTTATTATTTGTTTATAATTTTATTTACTCAAAAAATAGTTTATATTACTTCTAGACCAAGTATTGTTATTCTTATGTGGAATATTTTGTAGTTGCCTAGATTGGCCACCAAAATCTAAACTTAGATAAAGGGAAAAACATAGTATCAAATGTATAAAAAAAAAGAATGAGAGAGAAACAAAAACAATTAGTTTAAATTTATATTTTAATACATTGCATGTATATACTATGTCATGTTATTTTTATCATGCATAATATTGTGCTCAGATTAAGTAATATTTGATTTTAAATTATTTAGGTGAAATTTGACACCACTTACAATATAAAGTCAAAATTTATTATGCTATGCTTAAATTATTATCACAATAATGTTATTATGTAGATATTTAATTTGGGTAAAAAATATTTTGTACCTTTTTAGGCTTAAGCATTAAGATAGGATTTAAGTGGTTTCAACATAGATAAAGGTTGTAAAGGGAAGTGGAACCCATATGTTTTAATTGTAAATAAAATATTGAAATAAAGAATACCAAGGAAGCATAACTTAAAGTATGGGGATCAGAATCCATTTCCCAAGACTTTATATTGTTATGTGATCAAGTTTATTATTATTAAAATAATAAGATAAAGAGGAAGGGTGGTAGAAAATCCTACCTCTAAATCCTAACATTACTTGGGTTGGTAAACTAAAAAATCAAGTCAACAAGAGATGTGCTTCTATTTTTTCTTGTCATCATCTGAAGTTGTGGCCAACCTAGTTGAGCAATGAGGGAAACTATTTAGTAGGGGAATGGATGTTATAAATTATACGTGTATTATTTAAAACCATCATTCTGCCATATATTGATGGGTTCATTCATATATTTTATAGAATTTTAATACATTTAGAAGAAAACTACACAAACTAGATAGTCATTATTGTTTTTGATTTGTTAGGTCTCAAATATATATATATATATATATATATATATATATATATATATATATATATATATATATATATATACATACATACATACATACAGATATATATATATATATATATATACATACATACATATATATACAGATATATATATATATATATATATATATATATATATATATATATATATATATATATATATATATATATATATACATACATACATACATACATACATACATACATACATACATACATACATACATACATATATATATATATATATATATATATATATATATATGTTATTTAGTGCAAAAGGAAAGAAATATTTATATGTAAGAAGGTTTTTGAGTAAGGTTCAAAATTGTTAACAAAATCTCAAAATAAATATTGAATTTTTAATTGTGAATGTAGACGCTAATTTTATACACCTTTGTGTAATAGTGTGATGCATCATTACATTATTTTTTATTATGTCCCCTATGAGTAATTATTTTAAATAATTACATCTACCTTACCCTTTACCTTTAACACTTAGTTTAAATGAGTTAATTACTATTTAACAATAGTAATTAAATTTGTTTTACCATTTTTAACCATAAAATCCATAAAAATTAAATAAAAACAAATTATTTAGCCTCCCACCTAACCTCTTAACAAACTTATCCCATGGTTAAAACAACCTAGCAACCTTATAAATCATTTTAATCATCATCAAACTCATTGGAGTGACATGTAGTTCAACTTCACCCATTTTGGGTGGATCAATGTTGATTCTCTATGATCGAAATTGATTAGTTAGGATCAAAGTCGATCCATAAATACTCCGCAAACTTCTATTGCTCAAGAAGAATGAATGTGAAAGGAAGTCATTTTCATCAGAAAATTCTATCCAAACCAATCATTAACCTACATATAGACATTACCAGCACCTTTCCACTATAAATAACACTTGATTGGTGACATTATCAGTTTGTGGCCATTTAAATTGTTTTGGCATCTCTTTATCCACACATTTTCAACCATCCAAGGTCAATATCTTATCATATTTAAGTTTTATTTTTTCTACAAACTCTATGTTTTTATGTACATTCTATTTTGATTGTTTTATCAATTTTTAGGTTATCATTATAGTCTATTTTATAACTCAACACTTTTACATAGAATCGGCATCAATTCATTTGAATCGACATATATCTTATAAAATCAATGTTGATCCTATAAGATCATCATCGATCCTTGTCAAACTATAAAAATATCCTTAAAAATATATTTTTACATCTTCAATATTTGTTAAATCTACATTCTAGTGTGATAAAAATCTATCTTTTCATGTAGATGACCTTGCTTAGATTAGTACATGATTCTATTAGCATCTTTGATCTTCCCATAGTCCCTCAACCTCTGTTTGCTGATCAAATTGACATTGCATTTGAGCTAGGACTTTGCATTGTGGATTTTATATGAAATTTTGAATACATTAATAAACAAGTGGCTATAATTTAATAGTATGTTGATGAAGCTATAAAATTCTAGGATGCTTACTTTAATCACATAAATCTTATTATTGATTAAGTTATCATTGACATTGTCTATTTTCATCTTATCCATACATATCTTTATAATTTCATGTTTATTTGTAAAATTGAATTGTAAACCTGGGATGACATCCATCTAAGGAATCGTATCGCTTCTTGGGACTAGTTTCTTACTGGGTATCCCACTCATTTTTATATTAATCTATTTTTTTTTAAGTGTGGTGAATTATAGGTAATTCCTCCCCAACCAAAGATGACTTCCCACAAATCTTGATCTATGGTGCACATCCAACCATCCATATCTCTAGGTAATATTTAAAACCTTAATTTTACTTTGTTTTTAGTAGTTAATTAGATTCACATTAAAAAAAGCATAAAAAATACTAAAACATTTTGGCATGCTTGATGGGACTCATAGGTCTCATTTTTATTTGTTAAATTCAAAATCATTGAATTTTCTCTCTTTCCCTTTGTTTGTTGCATTCATCCAAAGATAACATTAGGACTTAATTTTATTTCCTTTTCTTAAAAACCTAAAATAAATTGCATTTATGTTTCCTATTTAAATTCTTTCACATAGAATAATCTAGGCATAAATCTATCGTAGTCATCACTTTATCCACACACAAACCAAATCATAATATCAATAAACAATATTAAAACCTGACATATGAAAACTAATATGTATTTCATCACCTCATGACAACCTTTCTCCAATGATCCTACTAGGATTT
The DNA here is from genome assembly GCA_037957365.1 of Torreya grandis. Taxonomy (NCBI): domain Eukaryota; kingdom Viridiplantae; phylum Streptophyta; class Pinopsida; order Cupressales; family Taxaceae; genus Torreya; species Torreya grandis. The sequence goes on from JARHVA010007074.1 coordinate 735,524, forward strand.
CACCACCAAGGGGAGGACCAACATAGTTCTCTAGCTGAGTACAATCTCTAGACTATTGGTATAATTTTGCTAAGCACCTACACTAGCTATAGGATTGTGGCATGAGGGAAGTAAGTGCCAAGAATCAAGCCACATATAGATACCATTACATATTTCCTTGATCACCAAAAAAAAAAACACATAAAACCATCCTTAGATTACCATTTCTTAGGACCTTCATTATCTTTTATTTTTTTGCATTTCCTTTCTCATCTTAAACTTAATAGAGAAAAAAATTTGGAATGGATTTCATGTGTGTGTCTTTCATCCATCATTAAAATGAGATAATTCAAAAAGAAATTTTTGTTTTATTTATTTATTTTATCTTTTTCTTTTATTTCTATCTCATGGTTTTGACTAGACAACAATCATAAAAGGAAGGCGAAGAAGGTGTTACATCCTCTCTAATGGAACGTACACCTAGTCCTACCTCTTCCCTTGAGTCCTTTAAGAATCTTGTGTTACTAAAATATTATCCTCAAAGAGATCCTTCATTTTTAGAAATACTAGACAATAACCCCATTGCTCTTAATTACTATCTTAATTTTCAAGAAATACATATTTCTCCTTCCCCCCATACCCAAGGCTCTCCACATATGTATGGAATGCCTTTTGAGGGAACTAAGAGAATTGGATAATTTAACATAGCCATGGTAACATTTTCCACCAAATCTCTTCCATTTCATTCTAATACCCAAGTGATGTAACCTTTAAGAAACTAACCACTTATAGTATCTACCAGTTCTCTAATCCTCATTACTCAGATTAAAAATACCACTTAGCCTATATCCACTATACCTTCCCAAATGTTAGTGGTGTCAATTATTGCAAGTCTCCCACTTATTATAATGAATTTAGCATACACTTCATAGTAAATCCCTCACACATAACAAATCCCTCACACATAAAAAATACCTCACACATAACAAATCCCTTATACCCAACCTCCCCAATAGAATGTCTCCTTGGTTACCTAGTATGTGGCTTCATCATAACCAATGATAACCATTTAATTATAGTCCTTCACGTAGCAAAATATTTTTCTACAAATTACATAATATGTGGTGGCATCTCAACCTATTATGTATTATATAGTAAGATACCTTCCGTCACAACCTATGTTTACCTCTTTACCAAGTTATCAACACCTTCAGCAAGGTGTTAGAGGAAGTGTGCCTTAGAATAATTCTTAGAGAAACCTTATAAATATCTTCATGAATATGATGGCTAGTTTGGAAGCCTTCAAATCTAGACATAATGTGATGCTCACATATAAGCAAATTTGTAATGAGACAATCCATCCCTCTATCCCTATCTAAATATATCCCTTACAATGAAAGATTCCTAAGTTTACTAAAGTGAAAAACAAAGAAGATCCCTAACAACACCCTAGAGCCTTTGGACATGTGTGTTATCTTATAGCACATGATGATTCCCTCCTACTTTGAACATTTCCCATATCATTAGCAAGATCTGCATTAGATTGGTATAATTCCATTCCATAAAATTCTCTCTTTTCCTTTGGGCAGTTGGCCCAAATTTTCTTAGAAAACTTCATGATCAATATTACTCAAAAATTGACTATCAAGGATATTTATGCTATTAGACAATTTGAGGATGAATCCATATAAGACTTTATGGATCTATGATGCAACTTAATCAACCAACTAACATTTTCCTTGGCACAAATAGAATTAATTAAATTATTTTCACGTTCTTTTAAAAAACATATATTATCCATGTTGTAAATTCAAAATTTTAAGATTTTTGATGAAGCCTTTACCATGGCCTATAAGTTTGAAGTTCACATAATTGAAGAGGGAAAATTTAAGTTGCATAATAAGAACTTTAAATATGACCCCTCCAAAAGTAATAGAAATAATTCTAAACCAAAAGGGGTAGCAAATGTAGTTACTATTAAAACCTCTTCCCCTCTAGCATCTAACCAATTAAGGTCTTTGGCTTCTCAAATATAGCAACCTAGGGGCATTACTCACTTTCCCCCTAAGAAATATACCGCTATAAGAGATCCTTATACTTAGATATTAGATAAACTCCTACAAGCAAATGTTATTGAACTCCCTCTGATTAGACCAGTCGATGATATACATCCTAAAGCCAATTGGTATAAATAAGATGAGTTTTGTGCTTATCATAGGGTAGTAAGACATGACATATAATGATTCATATCCTTTAAATGATTGGTATAAAACCTTATTGACAAGGGGGGCCTTTGATTGGAAAATCCAAATGCTCCTCCTAAGAAATCTTTAGATATTTTCAAATAATAATTTTAAATCCATCCATACATATCTAATTTAGTCCAAACAAACCCCATAGAAGCACAAAATCATGGTACACATAAGATTGACACAATCTATGATCAATTATTTCCTAAAGAAGTCTTAGAGAAATCTTCAGTCTTGGATCTCCTTATAGGATATGTTTTTGATATGATTCAACCTTAGATCATTAAAACCATTCCAAAAATCCTCGTAGAGCTCCCTAATCTCATTATATGGGATAATTCATGTGAACCATCACCTTATCACACTCAATCTATTAAAGGGGAAAATTAAACTACTCCTCGTGATGTTATAAATAAACATCTTGATACTTCTAGAGTTGGAAATTCTACCCCTTTGATCCTTAGAAAGCATATAATGAAATCCTATAATTTTACACAAAACCTTAAACATTAGAAACCATATTCTACCATAACACCTCCTTACCCCAAAGATACCAAAGGAAAGGGTAAAGCTCTTATCATCGATAACTAGGATAATTGTCTTGGTATTTCACTAAACAAAGCCTTAACTCATCCTTAGGTTAAAGTCATCTTTTTCAAACGTAAAAAGATAAAATCCTTAGTTTTAATATCCACTTTTATGTTAACACATGAAATAATAAAGGGCCTATCCCTTTTTTACTATCTACATCATCTACTTTAGGTCCCCATCAATCTTTTGTACCTATCATAGGTGCTTCTACTCAAACACATGGGAAAATTCAAAGTTTTCATGCATTATTAGTCAAACCTCCATCTCAATATCTACCTTACTTTATTAAGGGACCAGTATAGAGACCTAAAGGAAAAGAGCTTAAATTTGTCCCTCTTGTAAAGGCAAAGCAACAAAACCAAATGAGTAATACTTTATCAAAAGATCCTATTATTAAAACCCTTGTAAAATGACAATATGACACTTTGAATGGATATTATGCTATAATCTTGAAATAATTATTGGATGAATCCCTAATTACATTACCACCTATAAATTCAATCAACCTTCACCTCTAAAGACCTGCTTGGTATAGAAATTAAAAAATATGTGCATATCATAGAGTACCTAGACATGATACAAAAAAATTTAAAGCCCTTAAGGATATAATCTAACAACTAGTATAGGATAATGACCTTTTAATTGATTATCTAAATGATCAAAATCTTAATAAAAATGTCACGATTCCATCCATTCCACCCACCCATAATCTTTCCAATCCTATAAGTGATAATGAGTTAGTAGCCTCTTTAGATCCACCTTTATTACACATTGATGTCATCCATGTAACCACCCATTCTCAAAACCAAAATACTAATAAAGCTAAGGTTTTAATTATAGGATCTTGTGAACCTAATATTCTTAAAACATCTAAACAAAACCCTAAAGTTTATCTTATAATAACTACCCTAGATGAAGTCGAAGAGTTGGTACAAATCTTCATATTAAAAAAAACTCCACCAATCACCTATAAAAGATGTCATCATATGAGCTTATCAAAAATTGTCCACAACATCGATAAGAAATGATATAAGCTATCCAAGCTATTTAGGTCTAACTAGATGAACCTAAAACTTTTTTAGCTTTTATAAGAGCCATCCAAATGGTCTCGGCTATTATTTTTACTAATTCTAAGGTTATTATTTTATCTCTTGAAGATCAAGATCCAAGTCTTTTCATTTCAACACAAATAAATGAAATTCAAATTAAAATAATTATGATTGATAATGGGGCCAATATTAATATTATTTCCTCATGTGCTTTCTAATAATTACAACTACCAAAAACCATTTTTTCCCAATCCTTAGTGATTCTTCATGCATTTAATGACATGTTAGTACCCACGGTAGGAACAATAATTCTCCCCATGCATGTAGTTTCTTGAACAATTCATAAACTCTTTTATGTAATAGAAGGGAATTTCCAATATAACATTTTATTAGGAAATATATGGATTCATGCAATGTGATGTGTGCCCTACATAGTCTACCAATGCCTTAAATATGAACATGAAGGCCAATTACACATCATCCTTATTGATCCTCATCCCTTTAAATCATGCAACTTCACCTTTCAGCCAAGTGATGTCATAATATCTTCACTTGATGCAATTCCATCTTCATTTTCTAATCAAGCCTCGAATAGCATGATTATCCCTTCTTCAAAAATACTTGCTTTAGATTCCATTGACTCCTTGATGCAACATATTTTGATGAGGGAATATTAGTTATTAACCTCTAAAACCTTACTCACTCCTAGAGAATATGGCCATCCTGACAAGTAACCCATATATTCACCCAACCTAGGTGAGCTCATTCCTTTTGGACCACCCTTATTATGTACTCACTTAATATATGGTGGGATTAGTCTAGTTACCTCATAACTTGGTGATAGTACTTGTGCTAAACCATTTACATCTAATTTATCCTTTCTTATCAATCCCTAGTTCATTCAAACCTATATTTATTGATGTGCCTAGAAAGGCTTTGGCATGGGTAGATATGAGCAAAGTTATCATGATGTCACATTAGGATATTTTATAAAACCACATGAAAAACATGTCTTAAGTTTTAAGAAAGATTCTAAATATACCCCAAAACATATTCTTTTACCATCTTTGGATGAATAAGAACCATTTTCTTCGTCTCACACCTCTTCCTTGACTAGAGATACCATATCCATCCCTCCCAACTTTTTTTAAGTCAATATGATCTCCTTGTAACCCCTCATCTTCCACCATGATGGAAAAATCTAAACCATACCCCTAGTATATCCTAACTTATTAGGACATGATATGCTAACCATCCTTATTTTTTAGTGTCAGGATGACGAGTTAATCTCGACTCATTTAGGCACTAAAACTCTTATTTACACAATTCTTTTCCATCCAAAATATCAGGTCTATGAAGGCACTAAAACTCTTATTTACAACTCTTATTAAATGAAGGCACTACTGATATTAATATCATGTCTCAATAAACCACAAGGATTATTAAAATTAGCAAAGCCTTAGATCTACAAAAAAACTAGGATTTTACCATTTTTTTATTAAACCATAGTAAGGCCTTTGCTTGGTATTATAGAGATATGACTAGTATTGATCCCTCACTCATTATCCATAATATTTTTACCTTGATTGATGATAAACTCATAAAGAAAAAAACTTTGAAAACATCACTTATCTCTACTTAAGATAAATTTTTTATCATCTACTCTACTATCGTGTGCATCTAAATCTTAAAAAGTGCATTTTTGGAATCTTGATGGGTAATATCCTAGATTTCATTATTTATAGTTATAGAATAAAAGTGGATCCAACTAAAATCAAGGTTATTTTAGAGATGCATCCTCTATCCAACCTTAAGTAGCTTCACAGTTTACAAGGCAAGATCTAATCTCTTCATTATTTTATTGCCTATCTCTCTAATCTATGTCAACCTTTCCACCATATATTAAATAAGGATAATCTCTTTATATGTAATTCTCATTGTCAATAAGCTTTTAACATGCTCAAAGACTATCTATTATTGCCTCTTGTCCTCACTCCACCTAAGGAAGGGTAGCCTTTCTTCCTTTATATCTCAACTACAAATAAGGCTCTAGGTGTTATGCTTACCCATCAAGATGAGCATCAAAAAGAGTAGGCTATTTATTATATAATTCATACCCTCATATAATATGAATCATGTTATTCACATACATAAAAACTATACCTAGCATTGGTCCTTATAAGATCTAAACTTCATCATTACCTGCTTAACCATAATACAGACGTAATAATGAGAACTGATCCTCTTAAATTCATGTATTCTAAGCTTTACCAGAATCAATGAATGGCTAGATGGATTATGATTCTAGCTAGGTTTGATCTAGAATTTTTCCACCAATTTTTTTTTAAAGGTTAGATTATTTTTGATCAATTGGTTGAAGCACCTCTTAGTGACAATAAACTAAACTATAAATTTATTGATGAATATATCACATCTACTTCCTAGTTAGTCCCAAAATATTAAATGACTCTAATACTTTATGGGTCTGCATGTGCGTGATGAGGCAGAAAAGGAATTATATTAATCCCCCCTCAAGGTTTCCCATGCTTTTGTCTTTTATGTTAGAATTTGATTACACCAATAACATAACTACATATGAATCATTGATTATATGGCTCCAAAATACCCTTTCATTAGGAGTTATGTCAATTAATATCCATGGTGATTCTTAGCTAGTGGTCAATCAAAAAAATGGTGTATATCAATGTCATAATGATATCCTTCAGAGATATAAGACCTTAATTGATCATCTTTTATCCACATTCAAACATTAATGCATCTAGGCTACCCCTTAGATCAACTAATAAGTTTGTTGATATTATGGCATATCTTGCCTCTTTTATCCCATCCTCATCTCAGGAGTCCACATTATTTGTCCTAATCCATCAAGTTAATCAACCTTCTTACATAAGGACTGATCTTTCATCCATCAATAATATTGAGGAAAACCTAGAGGAGGCATGGTATGCACAAATATTTACTTATTTGTCTACATGATTATCTCCTCCCCATTTATCCAAAGGTACCAAATGCATCTTCCAATCAAAATATGCTTGATATATCATACTAGTGGGTATTCTTTATAAGCATGGTTTTGATGAAATTCTTCTCTATTGTCTCCAAAAGCATGAAAATACCCTAGCCATCTAGGAATTCCATGATGGGTCATGTGGTGGACACTTTAGTGGCCATGCAATCACTAAGAAAATATTATATCTAGGTTACTATTATCCCTCTCTGAATCAAGATTATTTTGCATACATTAAGAGGTGTGTAAAATGTCAACAACATGTAAACTTATCCCATGTCCCTAGTAAAGATTTATAGGCATCAATGTAATTCTGACCATTCTCCTAGTGGGGGCTCGATCATATAGGGAAAATCAATACTAAATCATCCTAGCATCATAACTTTATTATCACTACTACAGAATACTTCACTAAGTGTCTGGAAGTTGTGTCACTTATCTCAACTAAGGTAGAAAACATTGTGGAGTTTATCCACCAGTATATTATTTGTAGTTTTGGAGTTCTATATAAAATAATAATAGATAATAGAAAATATTTAAAAATTAAAAAGTCTAGGCATTATGTGATTCATTTAAAATTAAATTGAGTTTTTCCTCACCTTATTATCCTCAAGCTAAAGGTCAAGCAGAAGCATCTGATAAAACTCTAGTCAAAATCTTAACTAAAGTTGTTAATGAAGATGTCAAGGATTGGCATCTTTGTATCACTTTCACCTTATGGTAATATCCAACTAGTATTTGAACCCTTATGGGTGCTACTCCATTTTCTTTAGTCTATGTTTAAGAAGCTGTACTTCTATTGGAAGTCCAAATCCCTTCCTTTTGCATCTCCCTTAAATACATCATTTCTGATGAGGATTTCCTTCAAGAGTGATTATCCTACCTCAAACTCTTAGATGAGCATTGTGTGGTAGCCTTTGATCAACTTCGTATATTTCAAGAATGATTAAAATGAGCATATAATCAACATGTAAGAGAGCATGAGTTTAACATTGGATACTTGTGCTTAAAGAAAATCAACATGTCACTAATATGGAATGAATTAAAAGGGGTAAATTTGATCCTAATTGGCTTAGACATTACATCATAACCCATAAATATAGATATGGGGCATATCATTTGGATTTTCTTAATGGTAAACCAAAATGAGAACCTCTTAATGTATTGCATCTACATCCTTATTATAGTTGATAGATCTTGGCTCATCTTAGTTAGCCCATTTTGAATCTTGTCATATTGCCTTATCTCAAAATACCAAATAATGATATAAGAGTTATGTGGTTATCTGGTAGTCACTATAACCTCAACCTTGAATATGTATACCCTGGATTTATACATAACATTCTCACATGGATAAGTTTCACCTATTATAAGAGAAACCCCATATCATTATTTCCCTCATTTCTTAAAAACCATTAATTTCCTAAAATAACACAATCATCTCATGTGATGAATTCATGGAAGCTATCCTAAAGGATCTTTTTATACCATTTTCTTTGGGATCCAAAAAAATTGAGTTATATATATATATATATATATATATATATATATATATATATATATATATATATATATATATAAAGGCAAAAGTATCAAAATGGGATAAATAAATAGACTGATCCCTTGAAGGATAGTTGTAATCAAATAAAAATGTAGAATAGCAAATTGATCCCTTGAAGGATAGTTGTGAAAAAATCTTAAAATGTAGACCACTCCCTCGAAGGATGGCTACCAAGCTAAAAAATTCTCACATTGATCAATTTTCAAAATTATGCTACTTAAAATCCTTAATATATATATATATATATATATATATATATATATATTGTCAAAAGCAATATCGTAAGAGAGATTCTCATATTGATCAACTTTCTAAGTGTATACTTCCCATATTGATTAGTCTACCCATTGGCATAAAAATGATTCTTGAAGGATAAATCCTAATTTTGAAATATGATTTGAAAATAAATTATCTCTAAGGCAATCCATTCCCCATCGCATCAAAATCATACAATATAATAAATGACCAAGGTCAAAGTTTTGGCTAACCTAGGTTGTGTCATAGTCTATTATCATCTAACAAAGGATGTATAAGCCATGTATATGAGAGGTTCTCTTTGGGCTATGGTCTAAGACAATGTTGAACAAATCCATGATATGTAATCACTAAAATCCATAAATCTACAACCATTAAAACATTAAAATCCATTTATAATTCATAATTAGAATCCATTTATTAAAAAAACATAACTCATGATATAACATCCGTAATCTAGGTCATGTAAAATCCATAATTAATAAACCATAAACATCCATAATGTATATAAACATTGATCAAAATTAAAAATAAAAAACACAACATCTAAAATCTATAATCCATCACATCCATAATCTAAAATCCATCCATAACATACATGATAAAAATAATGAAAAATAGAACACATGACATTTAAATTCATTATCTAAAATCCATCCATAAATCCATAAGCAAATACACATTATCCATAAGCATAAATGTTTGTCTATGTGTGTGTGTGTGTGTGTGTGTGTAGACTTTGATATATATATCAAAGTCTATATATATATATATATATATATAGACTTTGATATATATGTCAAAGTCTATATATATATATATATATATTAAAGTCTATATAAATGTCATAATATGAATAAAATTGGGCTCTCAGCCCATATAATGAGATCTACTTATTAAACTTGATCCTACTAAGGTGAATACTATCACCTCCCTCGTCATCCCCTCTTTAGCCTATTATACTCCATAAACTAACTATACCCGTAAGAGTCCTATGTGATCTATGTTGGTTGGCCATGTATGAAGCAAACTAAGGAGCATTCGGTAACCACCTCTGTACTATTGTCTCATAATATGACATCTTTTCAAGCAAATATCTTTACTATCAGAGTGGTATCATATTTGTAGGAGGTGCCATGATATATTTTTCAATGTCTGCGGCTGGTTTTTCTACCATAGTAGATCTCACCTAATCACGCTCTACTCTATATTTGTCATGGTCCTATATAGCATGGTCCCTCTGACCCTTCATTCTCTCTATATCACTCTATAGTGTGGAAATTTACCCCCATAATGTGATATGGGCTACTTGTACCTCCTGTAGCTAACCCCTCAGAGTATCCTTCCAACCATTATTGTAGCTATATCTATCGACTCTTAAGTAGGGGCAGTCTATATTGGTGCATCCTCCATGTGTATGTCTATAGCCTCATACTCTACCTCTCTTCTTTCCTCATCCTTCACCATCTCCTATTGAGGCCTCACTACTCTCCTACCTCCTCATTATCTCCCCTATAAACTATTTTTCATAGTCATTTGTATACCCCATGTCATCTATATCCATCATTGCAAGCTCCTCTTGTGGTCCCATAACAACCACTTAAGTATTAGGTGCTTACCAATATAGCTCTGTAGCCTCCCAACTATATAAGTATGGGGATACTAGAATATCCTATAGTAATCCAAACTATCGATAAACCCTATCAAAGTAAAATATCTCAAGGTGATCCAACCATCATCTATGAACCCATAACTCCTAGGCCACATCACATATCTCTATCACTATACTCAAACATGCTATAAAATATACATAGGGCCTCTAGATAACATCCACTTACTATAGTTCACTGAAGACCTATCTGTACTGTGATAGATCCTACACTACCCTATATGCATGTGGTACAATTAGATCTTCCTTCCATTAAATGAATAATATTCTATACATCATCTCCCTGAAACTAGTCCATGGAGTCCCTATAGGAAGAATCACAAGGATGTGCTCATATACCCAACAATGTAATATGAATGTAATATCTAAACTTGATCAGTGTTCGATATGCTAGCTCCATAACTCCCTATATATATATGCTAATAATGTGGGTGCCCAAGCAAACACTATCTAAAACTCCACCATGTCTACTATCATACTTGAGAGGTTCCATGGTAATCATCCTCCCCCTAAGTTAGGTAAATTATAACAAGTTACTGTCAACAACATCATGGTTGGTACTAGTCTTTTAGGAGGATCCTGATCATATAGTGGCTAGGAAGAGAACCCCCTAACAAACAATCTAATGTCTCTTTCATCCTCATCACATAGGTGTGCCAATGCCAGTACTCATCCAACCTCATCCACTATATATAGGATCACCTAGAATTAGTAATCACAAAATGTGGTGGATGTCTTTTGCATTAATGGTCATCTCATTGGTTGAAAGCCAAAATGTGTTGGCGTTATAATCCCATTGCTCTAGTAATTCAACCATCATGCTGATATCTTGATGAAAACATCGATAGTGATGAGTCCCTCTAAATCCAACTACCTCAAGATGTACCCAATCCTCATCACCCATGAACTCACCTAGCTATGTTAGTAGTAAAGGGACTCTATCCCTCATCATCAATAGTGTGTAAGCCTATCAAAAGCATCATTTTCATTAGTAAAAAGACTAAGTTTTTTATTTTCTATTGATCCCCCAGGGATTTATGTTGATTTGAAAAGGATCGATAATGATTCTATGGATCATGGTTGATCCCTTTTTGATTGTCATCGATCTTAGAAGATCATGGTTAATCCATTTTGGATCAACATCAATTATCATTACCTTAAAATTTACCCTCACAAGCCATACATTTCTCAAAAGAATTAAAAAATAATCAAAAAATAAATAAATTTTAACTCCCCTTCTCCCCACCAATTTTCCTAACACACCTAGTTTCTTATGCTAGAAAAATAAAATAAAAAATAACAAAACAAATAAAAATAAATAAATTACTAAGTTTTTGCTGATTGTTTTTTAACCCTTACCTCATACTACAGTAATAACCATTTTCATCCACTCCCACTCACCTCCATAGTCTCTCATGTTCATTTTCAAGGTTGGCAAGCATCAAATTTGGCTCTTGGATTCTTATTTTTAATAGTTAAATGAACTTTTTTCCACATTGGATGCATATATACAGTTCTTCTTGAGATCAACATTGATCACCCCAATCAATGTTGATCCCCTAAATTGATGTTGATTTTTTGAATCAATATTGATCCCTCATAGATCAACATCAATTGTCATGTCTTGTTAAATTTTTACACTTATGGATCATTTTGCATGCTCCCAATTTTGTTCCCAAGCCCTATCTTGTTGCTTTTTCTTTAGCTATCCCATTTTGTCTTCTATTACCTTTTAGATTTGAGGATTTTGACCCCTTGTTAGCTCTCCAATATCCTTAAAGGCATACCCCTTTTTTGGAATCTTTCCTCTTGCAAGATTCTAAGGGTATATTTTTTGTCTTGCAAACATTTGTCTATAGGTAATGCATACACCATATGCACATGGGATTATTTGGTTTGCTATTCCTATATTTTATTTTATTGATAGCCTTTACTTGGACCCACTTGTTTTAGCTATGACATTTTTTTCTTTGACTTAGTATTTTCGGCATTACTGGCTCCATTAATTTTTATTCCATTAAGTAAAAACTTGGAATTCCATTGTAGTCATTCATATTTTGTGTGTGTCCTTAACTATCTTCCACTTATCCATTTCACCTCACCCACATTTGTTATCCATTCCATCTTGTTAAAATCCATTATCCATTCCTTTTCACTTCTCAGCACCCAGTTTGAGGGGGGATACCTTCTCACAATAAACTTGGGGCATTAGACACTTTATAGTTTTGACTCAGCTTGTTATTGCATACCACTCCACAAAAAAGGACAAATGTAGACACTAGTTTTATACACCTTTATATATTAATGTGATGGATCATTACGTTATTATTTATGGTGTCCCTTATGAGTAATTATTTTAAATAATTAGCTTTATCTTCCCCTTTACTTTTACTACTTAGGTTAAATAATTTAATTACTACTATTAAATAATAATTAACTCTATTTTACCATCCTTAACCATAAAATCTATAAAAATAAAATAAAAAAATTATTTAACCTCTCACCCAACCTCCTAAAAAACTTATCCCATGGTTAAAACAACCTAGTGACCTTAGAAATAATTTTAACCATCAGCCAACTTGTTGGAGTGACATTTGGTTCAACTTCACCCATTTTAGGTGGATCGATGTTGATTTTCCATGATCAATGTTCATTGATTAGGATCGACATCGATCCATAAATACTCAACAAACTTCCATTGCTCAAGAGGAAGGAATGAGAAAAGAAGGAAGTCATTTTTATCATGAAATTATATCCAAACTAGTCTTGAACCTATGTATAGACATAACCAGCACCTTGCCACTTTGAAGAACACTTGATTGGTGATATTATCAGGTGATTTTTGGAGGCAATTTACATTATTTTGAAATATATTTATCTACACATTTTAAACCATTCAAGGTTAGTATTTTATCATATTTAATTTTTATCTATATTCTATAATCTCTATATTTTTATTTACATTTAATTTTGATTATTTTATCAATTTTATAAGCTGTCATTATAGTCTATTTTATAGTTTAACACTTTTACACATAATCAAAATCAATTCATTTGAATCGACATCAATATTATAGAATCGATGTTGATCCTGTAGGATCATCATTGATCCCTATCAAACTATAAAAATAGCCTTAAATAGTTTATTTTTACATCTTTAGTATCTATTAAATCTACATTCTAGTTTCCTAAAAATCTATCTTTTTATGTAGATGACCCTACCTAGATCACTACATGATTATATTAGCATCTTTGATCTTCCCATAGTCCTTCAACCTCTATTTTTTTATTAGAGTGACATGGCATTTGAGATAGGACTTTGCGTTGTGGCTTTTATACAAAATTTTGAATACATTAATGAATAATTGGCTATAATCTAAGAGGATGTTGATGACGCTATAGAATTATAGGATGCTTATTTTAATTACATCAATATTGTTATTTATTAAGTTATATTTAATATTGTTTATTTTCATCCTATCCCTATACATATTTATAATTTCATGTTTATTTATAGACTTGAATGTTAAACATGGGCTTACATCCATCTAAGGAAACGTATCAATTCTTGGGATTGGTTTCTTACAAAGAAGCCCACTCATTTTTCTATAAATCCTTTTTTTTTAATTTAAGAGTGGTGAATTACAAGTCATTCCTCCTGAGCCAAAGAGGAGTTCCCACAAATCATAATCTATGGTGCATAACCAACCATCCATATCTCTAGGTAATCTTTGAAACCCTACTTGTACTTTGTTTTTAGTAGTTAATTAGATTCACATTAAAAAATCATAAAAATAATAAAATAATGAAAGAAATGAAACTCTTATATATTATTTAGATTTGATTTGGAAACTAAATTTGAATTGATCATTGATAGAAATTTAATATTAGAATTTGACACTTGAGGTTTTCTGGGTTCATTTGACATGATCATCAATAATTTGTGTTATTTAATATAATTAATTAGGTCTTAGGTATAAAACCCTTTATATGGTGCCTAATCTACCTTATAAAACATAATGTTCTAAAACCCTAAGGTTTGTTTCAATTCCCAACATGTGTATGTTGTGTTTATTTTTTTAAAGAAAGTTTAAGACCTATTTAAATGAGTTTAGTCTAGGTATTTCCTCTTTTATATGCATGTAAAAATAACCCTAATTTGTAAAACTATGCTCAGATTATAAACACATTTTTATTATATTCCTTAAAGATATATGTAGACATATATGGTTAAGTATATAATCAATATATGTAAGTTATTTTGGTATAGATTAAACCCTAGTTACTAAGTTAAGAAAGGCTATATATAAATACATAAACCAATATCTAAGTTACACTAAGGTTTTGATAATTGGATCAAGAGGTTTGAAGCTTTGACACTCACTAAAAATTTAACATGAATAGTAAGTGATCCTATAATTATAATAAAGCCCTGTAGCTTATTCTTATAAAGTTATACCTGATGATTTATACATAATAAGGTCATAAAATGTTTTATCTATTTATGGATTGAGATATTTTAATAGGATTAAAATAATCATAAATTATATTTCTTAAGATGAAAAATAAATAAACATATATAAGTGTAAGTATTTTATCCTAATTTAGATTAATTTATAACCCTAATTAAGATAGAAAATTGGTTTATATATATATTGCATAATGTTTTAAAAATAATCAAATATATAGATGTAGATTATTTATATTGATTTGATAATGACACTTAAAAATTAGGATAAGATAAGATATTTTATGATTCCCTATAATGTGTAGGATTTATACAAGTGGTAGGTAGAAAGGTAGGTGAAATTCATAACTATAAGTCACTCGATCTAGGTTATAGATCTATATTTTTTCCTAAATGGTACCATCAACTTTAGATTGATAGTATAAAAAACTATGTTGTGAAGTAGATAGTTATGTCCATGTATATTTTTCATTTCTATTTTGACACATGTAAGTGCACTTATTTATCCTTTAGATATGTGTACAATATCAATGTATGATCTTGTGCACATATTCCAAAAATCCATCTCCTTATTTTGAAAACCTAGGTCCACTTATAAATGGGTAAAAATATATAAAAACATGGGAAGTGTTATGGGCCTAGCTGACCCCAATATCCTCGTTAATGATATAATGTTTTCTATGTGTCTAATAACTTGAAAATGGAACTCAAGACCCATGTAGTTCTTCCCCTCAAAGTGAATGTGCAATTGTGATACTTTTTTATATGAATGCATATAGTGATCTAGATTTTGACACTTGAAAAGTTTTTATCTTGACTTGACTTGATGTAATTCTTACTTGGCTAATGTTTGTTCCTAGTGACTAAATAAAAAATTAGGAGTAATAGGGTGTTTTTTTGTCAATGTGTAGTAGTGTATAGATGTGTAATAAATGAGTGATATATGACTTATAACTTTATGATTTATTTGTATTTATATGACTCTATCTAGGTAATTTATCATGTCACTAATACAATAGGTAGATGGGATGACCCATAAGAATTTTTTAATTTTAAAATATGACAATTTTTGGGTTAAGGATAAAGTTATTAGATTTATATTATACCATATAGATGATACCATATGAATCTAAACATTTTGTTTAAGAACTAGGAACATTGATCTAATGATCTGGAGATGTTTACATATGGTAGTTTACTAGTTTGGCACAAAATTGGAGAGCTCATGAGGTGTATGGGAATTAATTATATGGATTTAACCCAAAAATAGCATATGGATGTGATATAATGGTAAATAAGTCATATATTTATGTAGAAGTCATGTAGGTTGAAGTTACGTTAAGGCTAACATTATTAAGTGTCAAATATGAGATTATAGTATTTTAAAATGAATATTTTTATTCTGTATCTAAAATTCCCCCATTTTATTATAATAATAAAATTCAATAAAAATACTTAATTAAAATAATAAAAATATAAATGATTATGTACAACACACTTTATATTTGGGATATATTTTGAATGTGTAAACTACTCTAAGAAAACTTATAATTAGCATATAGATATCAATGTTCATAAAATAAAATTTAAAATCTAAACCACAATTAAAAAATGAAAAATTAAGATCAAATAATGTGTTTAACTCTAAAATTTTGATCTAAGGTGTTCTTATTGAGTGTTTAACTATACCAATTAGGTGTTTAAATTAGATATAAGTATACACTAAATTTATTATTCTTAGATAGTCTAAATATGGAAAGTACAACCATAATAGATATATAAATGACATAGAAGTGATGTAATTATCTTTTTCTAGTGGTAATTTAGTTTTGGATCTAGACTAGGTAGAAATCAATATGGAAAGAGATTTTGGAATAGTCATCTAATTATAGATCTAACACTTTTGGATCTCTAGATAGTAACATTAGCTTGGGATGGTTGCATTGATGTTACTATCTATATTTGATGCTAGTTGCCTGTATGGAATACCTATTAGAATAGGGTGAAAACACCTAGATTATTTTGGGTTTTTCTTTTCCTTCTTATTAGTTCATTCAAAGCTAGTTCATGGATTATTTTTCCTTGTGAAATGGAAAAACCCTAGTTCTCAATCCTCATAGTGACCTTGAGGGAAATGGGTTAGTTAAAACATGGTGTTGATATAACCCTAAATATCTCACGATTAGATGGCACTACCTACATATAAAATACTCAATAAGAGGGCCTCATACTCATGTAGTTATCCCTTATGTATTATCTTATGTGTGAATCATGCAATATGTGTAAAGTAAGTAAAATAGTGACCTAGCTTATAAATTGAAAAATGGGGCTTGATAGAGTGATTTTGATAATTTTCCTTGGTCTTTCTAGTCATTTTTTAGGTGAAGAATGAATGAGGATTGATCTTGTATTTATATAAATATGTTTGGATTAATAAGTCACATTAAATAACTTAAGATAATCATTAGGATACTTTTCATTTGGAAATTGGATGAATTTAGGGTACTAAACACTTGTATCAAGACATTAAGTAGTGTCAATGCTATTGTCTATCTCAAATGCTAGTGTCCATGGAGCAAGAAAGAATGTGGAAGTTAAAAACTTGTAGATATGAAATAAGAATACACCTTAAGTATTCTAGGAAAGAGATAAGGCTTGGGTCATAAACATAAAGCTATTTATAGTAAAACATATAGGACAAGGGTCACTATATAGAGTAGATGTGAGACTTGTGGAAGTGGGAAAGGTATAGAACTAGAGGAATAACCAAGGCTTGATTTTTCCAAGTGTACAAGATATGGGTGCTATATAATCCATAAATATTATTTATATTTCCCCCATATTTAATATATTAATGAAATTACTAGTTTAAAGTGACTGAATGTGTACTTGAGTGTATATACACATCTTCTCTTTATGTGTGGCCAACTTGAGTGTTTTGATGGTGAATAACCTACAACCAGGATCATGTTAAAATATAGAATTATTAAATATAATATGGGTTTAAATTAATTGAAATAAATTTAAATTGACATATCAATGTTTAGGAGTACACCTATGTGTCAAAATAACTACCTTACTGATTGGCAAGTTTATTTGAAAAATATGGATCATCATAAGGGTCTAAAACTAATATTATGAGAAATATAGATAAATGTTTAAAGTGCATGTATCCAAGGTAATTATAATTTGGTGAGGATAGATGATCAATCCCAGCCTAAAAACTTATAAATATTGAGTGATTTGATCACTTGAAGAATATCAAAATATTAAAAACCTACTACACTAGATTGGCTCAATAAAATATGTCATCATCCATGGGGTATTAGTATAAAAAAGTCCATGATATGGTAATAGTCCATAAAAGAGTTTAGGAAAATGAATCTAATTTATATTTTGAAATATTAGGTGTATGTTACATAATCTATTCACCTTAGATATGTCTCATTATAAAATTATGTATAATAATAATACAAATGTATATAATTATTCCATAACCATGAATCAGAATCGTATAACTATGTGCTATGGCCAATTTAGAAAACTATGTAAGTGTGGAGAACATGCTTCCAAAGCATGACCCCACTATATATGGAGAAATATTAAAATTAATATGCAGAGGACATGTTTCCATAGCATTATACCATTATAAACTAGAGATGTTGAATATTGAATAGGTGTTGAGAATATGCTTCCAAAGCATATCCCCACTAAATCTAAGAAATATGAATGTGTGGATGCCCTGCCCATATGGAATGCACCTAATGAATATAAAAATTGATATAAGTACCATATACTAAATGAATGTGGAGTAAATTCTTCTAAATAATGCCCCCAATGAATCTAAAAATTGATATAATTACAATTTACTAAATGAGTGTGGAGAACATTCTTCCAAAGCATGCACCCATTGAATTTGATAACTATGACTGTATGGAAGCCATTCCCATATGATATTCCCCCATTGAATCTAAAAACTATTCCAAGTGGGGATATCATGCCTCTATGACATTACCCCACAAATATGCCCCCCACTTTAAAATGGGGGAAAGATATGAATTGGAAATTACCTCACCTCAAAAGGATAAGACAAATTGTATAATCTATGAGTATAACCATGTATCATATTGAAAGAACATGTATAGGTAAATGTATTGTTGAAGTTCATATAACTAATGTGACCTTACAATCATAAGTTGGATCTTTTAATATTTCAAAACTTGATTAGATAGGTTGATAAAGTACATAACATGTTTCTCCTCTCATTTTGTAGGTTTAGTAGAAGTAATTCTATCATTAAAAATATGTATTAATTTGCCTTCGTGAGGAAATGAAATGCCTTGCTAATTTGGATTAATTTTTTTCTTTTATTTGGTATACCCAAAAGAGTCTTAATGTAAGTGCATATGGGGACGTGGTAGGCATAACCCAATCTTATGTTTGAATTAATTTAGAACCATAATAAATTGGTAATAATATGATTCTCAAGGATTTTTCCAACTAACTTGTATAAATCACGATAAAAAATAATTATCAATGACATTCAAAAATGTAGAATTTAATGAAATTATGAAACATTATTACCTCTCAAGCTGAAAACCCTAAATGAGACAAAAAATTTAAAGTGAAAATTGAATATATCAGAGAAAGCCACATGTGATATTATAATAAGGATTTTGACCAAAATTTTCACAAGTACAAGATAAAATCAAGATCACAATGTGAAGAAGAGAGAGATATATGAGTTTATAGTGATGAAATGAGGAGAGAAAGGGATATTTTATAGGGTAATAATCAAATAATAGGAGTTATAAGGAATATGATAATTACCTTAAAACCCTCCTTTATGTGTGTCACTTGTGGCCTAGTACCTTAGAAAGTGAAGGGAGGTGTGTGCGAAGTGGGGGAAGGATTTAAATATGGAAGTAACTCCTTAATCTCAAAGGATAAAAAAAGGTGAGTGATACCTCATGGAATCAATATTTATGTGAATTTATAATTTACATAAAAAAAAATTCTTCACACACAAATAGAGAACTTAGGATTAAGTAAATTATATTAAATAAAGGGTAACCCTAAGACTCTACCTTAAACTTTATTTATGGGTTTAAAAATAAACAAGAAGGGAGAAAACATTATTAAATCCCCCCTTAATGAGAACTTCCTTCAATCCTCACATATTAAAAAAGAGTAAAAATGGTTTTTTACATAATGGTTTAGTGAAAATATTAGCCATTTGTTATTGAGTAGGATAGAAAGAGACAATAATTTGATTATCTTTAAGAATTTCACACTAAAAGTGATGTTGAATTTCAGTGTGATTAGACCATGCATGGAGAATCATATTTTTTCTCTAAGGCAATGGCACTTTGATTATCTTGAAAATTTGGAGTAGCTCAATATTGAAGGTGGCCCAAATATACAAGAAGTCTTCTAATCCAAATATCTTCCTTGGAAGTATGATTTCAAGTTTTATACTCAGCTTCCATGGAAGATAAGGATATAGTAGTCTACTTTTACAATTCTATGAAATTTTAATAGAACCCAAAGAAAAATAGTAACCACTTGTAGATTTATGATCATTAGGATCACTAGCCCAATCAGAATTTCAATAACCTACAAGAGAGAAATTGATATTTTAGGTATAATCAATGCAAAAATTTATAGTACCTTTTATATAACAAATATTTCTTTTATTATCTTTAAAATTAGTAGCTTGAGTTTTAGACATAAATTGAGAAACCAATCCAAGAAAAAAAATATTAGGATGAGTATGAGTAAGAAAATTTAAACTACCAACTAATTATACATAAAGAGTTATATCAATAGTTATAGTTTCTATATCATTAAGTAATTTGACACCAATTTCATAAGGGGTATCAATAATTTTGTATTCTAACATATGAAATCTAGATAACAAGTTTATGCATATTTAGATTGAGAAATATAAATGTTATCTTTTTCTAGCCAAATTTGAATGCCTAAAAAGTAATGTAAGAGACCCAATCAATCATTTCAAAGGTATTATTCAAATAATTTTTAGTGCAAGAAATCATTGAATTATTACTTCTATTTATGAATAATTCATCAACATACAAAATAATGATAACTATGTCATTATGAATATTTTTGATAAAAATATTAGGATCATTAAAACTATGAATAAAACTTTGAGCTATAAAAAATTGATAGATTTTAGAATACCATTCTCTATGATATTGTTTCAAGCCATAAATAACTTTTTTCAACTTGCAAAAAATATTTTAATGGCCTTTCTTAATAAAACTAGGGGGTGAGACATGTAAATTTCTTCATGTATGTCACCATTTAAGAAATCACTCTTGACATCCATTTGATAAATAGGCCATTGCATGTGACCATCTAAAGCTAAAACAACTTTAACTATTGGCATCTTAGCAACATGAGAAAACATTTCATTATATCCAATTCATTCAATTTGTGAAAAACCTCTATCAACTAATCAAGCCTATTTTATCGTCAAAAGTAAACTTGGTTTTAAATAACCATTTATAACTTACCAAATGATTCCCTTTAGGGAGAGGGAGTAAGTCCCATGTTTGATTTGAAATCAAAGATTTATATTCATAATGCATTATTTTTTCCTAATGAGGGTGACCTTGATATTGTTTTAGTGTTGTAGGATCATTATTTTTCATAAGTATAGACATCATACATAACTACAAAATTGTTGCCTAGTTCTACATGTATCATTAAAATCTACATCAATTCTAAAAGCTTCGAGATTAGGCTTGGCCCATTTTTAGAATAGATTTAGGTGAATTTAGAGTAGAAGGAGAAGGAAATTTAGGAATAAAATTATTATGCACCACATCAGTATGATCATCACTTTAATCAAAAGGAAAAACACATTAATTATATCAAGAAAATCTAAATTAGATTCACAATCAAGTACACCATTTTCATCATTTCCAACATCCTTTTTAATCTTTATTTTGTTATTTTTAGGATCATACACCCTATAGGTTGTAGATGATTCATCATAACCAACAAAGATAAAAGCGTACACTTTAGAATCCAGCTTATTTATTTTTTTGATAGGAATATGAACAAATGCATTGCAACCAAAAACATGTAAATGCTTTACATTAGGTTTTCTACCACTTCAAGCTTTTTTAGGGGTAATATTTAAGACAAATTTAGTAGGGGTAAAATTTATTAGATAGAAAAGAAAATACATATCTTCAACATAAAATTTATAATGCATGTTTTTAGCATGAATCATACATTTAGCGATTTTAGTGATAGTCTTATGTTTACATTCAATAACACCATTTTTCATAGGTGTGTAATAAATAGTTTTCTCATATTTAATACCATGTTTCTTATAATATGAAAGAAAATAATTCTAAACATATTTAGTTTCATTATAATTTCATAATATGTGTAAATAATAATTAATTTTTTTAAACAAAGACATGAAACTCAATAGAAGTGTCTAAGAATTGATCTTCAGTTTTCAAGAAGTAAATAATAACTCACCTAGTGAAATCATCAAAAAATGTTAAAACATACTTTGCACCATTAATATAAGGATTCTGCACAGGACCTAAGAGATCACTATGAACTAAATGAAGTTTTTCATTAGCACATCAAGATTGATTCTTAGGAAAAGCTTCCTATGAATTTTACCATCCATAAAACCATTACAAACATAATTAGTGGAAGGATGTTTAGGCAAACCTTGCACCATATTAAGTTTAGTCATAAGTGTAATAATTTATTAATTAATATGTCCTAGTCTTTCATGCCACAAGTTATCATCAAAAGAAGTAATCAAAACACAAGAAGACGAGGAAGAAGAGAATCCAATAAATTTAAATAAATTATCATCTAAAAGAGTAATATCAACTATTTGAAAATCACGTTTGCCATATTTTAAATAAAAAGTGTCATTAAATAATTCTACTCTATAGTTCAATTTGAATAATTGAGGAATATTGATTAAATTCAATTTTAAATCAAGAAAAAGTAAGACATCATGAAATTCGCCATTAGTTATTTTAATAGTTTTTATGGCTTGAACATTGTAATAAGCATGATTTTTAAGACTTAAATGACTATTAAAAATATCTACTTCTAAATAAGTAAATTAATTTGCATTAGATTTCATATGCTAAGTAACACCAAAATAAATAATACATTCCATAGGATAAGCATGCAAAGCATAAGTAAAATTAGCTATATTATTATAATTCTATTTAGATTGAGTCTTAGTGTTACTAGTACTACCATTGTATTTGACCTTAAGATTTCCATTTTTAATATCATGTTTATATTTAAAGTAGTGATTTTCATCATGAATATTTTTATCATAATAATTACACTCTAAATTATTATTAGGTTTTGAGTTAGACTTTTGATCTTTTTTGTTATGTATATTATTGGACTTAGCATGTTCCTTAACATTCTTAGGTTAGTGTTTATAAATTAAAGTATGTTCATTAGTCATAAGACTAACAAATTGAATGAACTTTTGTTCTTCTTGACACAAAAAATAAAAAATAAATCAAACATCAATCAAATAGATAAAGTAGGGAAAGCTAGTTGCAAATTAATATTAGTAATAAATTCATAAAAAGGTCAAATCAAACATTTTTTTATGGTAATATGATATAAATTCAAATCTAAAAGTTCATTTCTTATAATATTGAGCAGAAAATGTAAAGAGTGAATTTAAATCAAAAAATCATCCATAGTTTTAAATCCATTATAATTAAATCATACAATTGATTTTGAATTTGAATTTTATGACATTCATTCACAACATCATTAATAGATTCAATCTTAGGCCATGCAGTTGATTCAAGAAGACAACTATCAATATCCACATGAAATTTGGGGAACATGGACATGCCAAACAATATTAAGGTCTCATCATATTTTTCTTATCATTTTTCTTGAACGTCAGTGGTGGTATTCTTTTCATCATGTTTGGGGTCCGTGCCATCTACTATGTACACCAAGTGTTTAAAAGTGAATATCTATTGCATATGAAATTTATATAAATGGTAATTGGTGGACATGAGTTTAAATCTTGGAAACAATTGAGTCATTGTGCCTTGAAATCTCACCCAATAATATAAATTAAATAGGTAAGAAAATTAACTTATAACAAAGGGTGCATTGATAAAGGACAAGGAGACCCAAAAAATTAGATTATGTCAAAGTAACAAAACGTGTCAAGGAGTAAACAAAAGCCAAAAAATGATGAAGAATTTCACAAAAAGAACAATAGTTTTTAACCTACAAGAGGATCACTAAAAAATGTGTGTGTGTAAATTAAGCACCAAAGTTGCAAAAGAAAAGACTATGATAAATATATTTAGAACTTAAATTAGACCAATAATTAATGATTTAAAAAAAATATAAATCCATACAATAACTTAATTGTGGAAATAATGACTTAAGAATGGAACATTGCTAAAAAAACTTAAGTAAAGAATATTTGAAAAATATTTTTCCAAAAAGTAAAAAACATTAATAAGTTTTTTTTTGGTTTTATAATATAATAAATCATTAACTATAAAAATTCCACACATATTATTTAAATAAATAAAAGTGAATAAAAGACCTTTTCATTGGTTTTTTTAGTTTTAATTAACAAAATTGATAGTAAAACATGTATTACAATGAGAAGTAAATAATTGCAATAAATATGGTTAATGAAGTATTTGAGATTAAAAAATGAATATAACTTATTTATTTATTTATTTAATCGTAGAATGAAAAACTAATTAGAAAAATGGCACCAATACCAAATTTTGATTTGTGGATTTATTTATGGAATATTCAAATTAGATTTGATTGAAAAACATTAAAATGGAATATAGAAATGCATAATTACTAAAAAAAAATTGTATAAAATAGATATTATGAATTAGAAACCATGTATACTCCCAAAAACTATAAATTAAACATGGAAATGCACTAAAAAATAAAATGAGTTACCAATTCAAGGATAGGGAATGGAAAATGGCAAGGTAATAAACAACAATTTATGAAGATAGGTATATAAAATATGACATAATAAGGATGCTTGAAAAAAATCCCTACAAGAAGATTTGATGAAAACAAAGCTAGAAGGAAATATTATGCTGAGTAGAAGAGAAAAAAATATCTAGAGTCAAGAATAGCTTAAAGTAAATAAGGTGAAGAGAGCAAAGGGCAAGACCTAGAAGGTAGGTGAAAGATAGAGACTAGGACAAGTAGCAAAAGAAATCTAGAGGCTCTATTTTTATATAAAAAATGACTCAAAACTATAAGGTGATGCCCTAAGTAAAGGCCAAAAGGTAGGCTTAAAGAAATAGAAAATAAAGATCTCCTAATTGCATAGAGAGATAGTAAAAAAAACTTACTACAACTTGAGTAGAAATGTGTTTCTATGATATCAAGATCTTTAGTAATGATAATATGCAAAAAAAACTCAGAATCAATTACTAAAAAAGCTTAGTTCTTTTTATTTGATATTTTTCATAAAATTATAAACTGAGGAAAAGAGTATCTAAATCTACTTTTAGGGCTCCAAAAAATATGTGTTACATTAAAAATTCTCCATATGAGTAGCCTACACCAATTCATTAGTAAAAAAATTGCCAAAACATTATATAAGAAGAAAATGGATTGCAAAAAAGGGAAATGGTGGAGCCCTTGCAAAAAAAATACAAAATTCCTTCAAAAAATTGTACACATTTCAAAACAATTTCAATAAGATAAACCTAGATCTAAAACCATGTAAGAATTATGCTAAAAATGATTATCAATGACATTGAAAAAATGCATAGTTTAATGAAATAAAGAAATAATATTACCTCTAAAGATGAAAAACATAAATGAGACAAGAATTTTAAAGTGATAAATTGAATGTATCAGATAAAAACCCATATTATATTATAATAAGGCTTGTCACCAAAATCTTCAAGAGTACAAGATAAAATATAGAGCACAATGAGAAGAATAAAAATAGCTATCAGTTTCTAGTAGGGTAATGAGGAGAAGAAGGGCTATTTTATAAGGAAAGAGGAAAATAATGGGAGTTACAATGAATCCCATGATTACCTTACAATACTCCTTTTTATTTACCACATGTGGGCTATCCCCTTAGAAATTAAAGGTAGGTGTGTGCCATGTGAGGGAAGGAGTTAATTATGCAAGTAACTCTCAAATCATAAAGGATAATGAAGAGGTGAGTGACACCTCATATAATCTAGATTTATGTGAATTTTTAATTCTCATTAATAAAAATTTCACACACAAAAAAGTGGAACTTAGGATAAAATAAATTAACCTAACTAAAAGGTAACCCTAACAAACATTGTTTTACAAGTCTTGTAGATCAAAAATGAGCTGCTGAAAATACTTTAATGGCAAGTGGTTTTTGTTTATTTAGGATCAATATGGTTATTCCAATAGTAAGCATAACCCATGTATGATGTAACCTTTAAATATTTTTGGAATGGATTCCCTTTGGGTTATTTTGAACCTAATCATTTGGAAGATCCCCAAATGTAATCTTTTGTTCATTGATAAGATACTAGATCTTTTGATTCAAGGTAAAGAAATAGTTTATAGAATGCCTGAGTCCTTAATGATAATGACAATAAAAATTCACATAATATCATTTGGATAGATTTAAATTATTATCAACCTTGATAGTATGAGGGAGAGATATAATCTCACACTCTATTAACCATGGGAGTAATGAAGCCAAGGTTTTAGGTAAACATGAGAACCATATTTTTGATACCTTAGATAACACAATATGATTAGGTTCTTGTACTAGTGTGTCAAATTTTTACTCATATGTATAGTTTTATGGTTTAGGATTATCTATGTATTATATCATTGCATATTGTTTGAAGGGATTAGGATTTTTTTGGACATGTGTAAAGGATTCCTTGATGACAAAATTTTAAGCATGCATTTAATGTAGAGGGAACTGCATACATTTTATGTATCCAAGACCATCCTGATATAATGTTATAATTTAAATTATTTGGCATAAATTGACACAAAATATGAAATATACAAGGACACATGGTAATATTATATATAATTTGACCAACTAGAGGGCTTTGTGAATTTTCAAACATTTTTATGTGCATAACTATTTTTTTAATAAGGTTTGCGATAACACCCATGGTGGTTAGGAATTATATGCTACAAATTTTTAGTTTTGATCCATATAATTTAACACTTTTTTTATACATCTAATTTTTATTATCACTTGTATGAACAAATGAAAATTTTGGTCAACAATATCTTTTGATGGTAAATATGTTAAATTAAAGGTGATGTGTTATAGTTTTTGATATATTTTTGGATATCTAAAAAATAAATAGGTTTAATATCAATTTTAACTTGTATATCATTAAATGTATCATATATGATATCCTTATAGACATTAAATTTATTTAGGATCTCAAGGATTTAAAGTTTTACATATGTATTTATCAGTTCATCAATAATTTCATATCCCTTAGATTATGTTTTTGTGGCATATAAAAAGGAATTATGAAGAGAGATCAAGTGTTTCTTTATATTTAAAAACATCTAATTGTAAACATTATAACAAGGAGGATCTTGCATGAATTTAGGTTTTGCATCCCTTATGTATCACAATGATTTAATCAAGCATAATATATAATAAATAGAATAATTATAAGGTATTAGACCATGAAATAATTAAAATAGATATAAATGGAAAACATGAATGACAAATTTATATCAATTAATGATCAATAATAGAATAATTAGAAAACCCTAAGTGACATAGGATTTGATGTTTAAAGATAGAGTTCACCAAATGTTTAACCCTAAAATATTAATATAAGGGTATATTATCATTAACCCTAGATTTAAATTAAATGGGTATATAGAAATGAAATGAAAAAATGGTGATAATTAGATCTATAGAATTTAAATTAGATTTTAAACTTAGATATAATCATACATTGAATCTATTATGATAAGATAGTCTAAATATGGAAAGTAAAGTTATGATAGATATATAAATGATAAAGAAGTGTTGTAATTATTTTATTCTAAAGATAATGAAATTACTTATCTAGAACAAGTAGAGATTAGGATGGAAGGATATTATATAATAATCATTATAATCTAGATCTAACACTTCTAGAGTTATGGATAATAATGTTAGTTTGGTAAGGTTGCATTGGTGTTACTCTTTGAGTCTGATGCTAGTGTCCTGTATGGAATATCTACTAAAAACTATGTGACCACTTGAATGCTTCTAAGTTTTTATTCACATTTTCTTTGGTGCATTTAAATCTAGGTCAGGGACTGTCACTCCATGTGAAATGTAAAAACCCTAATTCTCCATCTTTATAGTGACCTTGGTGGAAAATTAGTTATTGGGCACATAATGTCAAGCTAACCCCAAATATCCCATTGTTAGGGGGGGTACTTTTTACATAATCAATAGTAAAAAAGAGGGCCTCATAATCATTTATGTCTCCCCTAACTTGTGGATTGTGTGTGAATCATAAAATATGTGTAAATCGAGTAGAATAGTGTCCTAGCTTGTAACATGGAAAATCGAGCTCTTGGGCTACTCCTTTAATAATTAATACATATATATGTGTTTTTTCTATGATTGGTATAAAAATAGGGAAGATTTGTTTAATTTAATGATTTATAGAGTTATTTTAATAACTTTACTTGTGTATACACCTAAAATTGTCCACTAATGGCCTTCGACCAAGCTTCAAATCAATTTCTACCCAAAATTCATAATTTAGGTCAAAATCACTAAAATACATTAAATGGCCCAAAATTTACATATACAAATACTAAGTTTATCCCATGTATCCCTAAATGGGGTAATTCATTTTATGAATTACCTAACTTTCATAAATTTATTCCATGTCAAAATGATGATTTTACACCTGTGTACTCTAGATTACTCTTTTCTACCAATTCTCTTGAATGAGGCATGTGCCTTTCTTATTTTGTGTTGGAAACATCCTAAATGGAATAATGATTCCAATGCATCTAAAATCACCTTCTAATTTCACTCTAGTCAAATTCTGATCCAATAATATAACATTTTGACCAACTTGATTATTTGAGCATCAATTTCCAAAGAATTGCACCAAAATTGATTAATCATGTTTAAAGCTAATTAATTAGAATCAAGAACTTAAATGGATTTCCCATGAAGGTTATTGATTATTTCATTAATGGGAATTGATAATGAATACTGCATCACTTAATGACATCATTTATGGGGTGGCTTTCACAAGCCATAATTACAAAAAATATCTAATTAAGCCCTACCATACCTCTTTAATGAGGGTATTTATTGATTTTAACCTCTGAAATTGAATCGATTCTTAGCCACACACCATCTTGAGATGGATAGTTTAGGTTCATTCTGATCAAATAGGAAAATCTATGAATAGATGGCCTCACACTCATAATTTTAAGCTCTCTCAAGCCAAAGTTACCATGCTCACATGCTTTAAAAAGTTATTTTGATATAGTGTTATTATGCCAAATTGTTGAGTGAAGCTTCACAAGCCAAATTCATAGATCTAATGATGATAAGAGGAGGTGGAGATAACCAAATCTTCAATGACAAAGACCTTTTAATCACAAGCTAAGCAAGCTAATGAGGAGATCCTTTGGAGCATTCAACAAAGGTGATAAAGTTTATTTTCTTATATTCTAGTTATGCTTTATCAAAGGGTTTTTACTCACTAATCTCACCCTAAGATCTAAGCATAAGGTGTTAACTCATTAGTGTATTTTGTTTTTGGATTTGACTTCCTATAATAAAATGATACTAATATCCCCTTATCATATTCCTATATTCATAGATGGCACACCCAATGGGATTACACCACATGAATCTACTAAAATGGTAGCTATAATCATACTGCTAACAATGTTCATGTAGAATCTTGGAGTTTAATCCCAAAGTAGGTGAATGTTTTGAGCAAAAAGACATTTTCTAGAAGTAATGATTTTTTCACTATGGATTTGTGATTTTTTTCTCTATACCACACAATTGTAACTGATATAGTCATAATTTTATGTTTCAATTTTGATTTTTCATTTTAACTAGTTTTATGGACTAACATGTTCTCTATCTATAAGTCAAGTTACAATATTGTAATACTAAAACTCCACAATCATGATATTTTAATACCATGATTTTGTATGTTGTGATATATTTGGTTTCAATCATGTTTTGTGTCTAAACTTCTAGTGGTTAACATAGCCATTAGGGGGTTATGTGATAGAATCGTAACTCTTAAAGTTATGGTTTTGCACTATGACTTACAGTTTTATTTGTTAGAGTAATTATTTTTTCATCTAACCCATGATTTGTGTTATTGTCTTAAGAATTTATGGTTTTTTTAGATTTGTCGTATTGGAATGTGTAATTAAGGTATTTCACTATGTAAACCCAAGAGCACATTTTTCATGTTTTCTTGTCTCATTTGCAAAAGAGATTCAAAGATAAACAAAACTTTGATAACTTTATTACAGGACCTACATGGAAAGTGATTAAATCAAGATTAATTAAGTCTTTTTAAACCTCTTTCAGGTG
>JARHVA010007075.1:0-30000 GCA_037957365.1 Torreya grandis
GCGTACTTGTCCTAGTTGACTATGACAAGATATAGACATAAGTATACATATACAGAGGAAATATGTATATGAAATAACATAGTCTAAAGTATAATATATATTTTAATAGTTTTTCTATAGGAAGACAACTCTACAATGCACTCGAGTCAGTTGATGATGGACTTACCCTAGTTGAATATAATATAAAAATTATTAGTTAACTACCATTTCATGTATTATTTAGGTTTTTTGACACATATATAAACATAAAATATTGTGAATAATACATTAAAATATAAAACTCTAGTCAATCCATAGTCAATGCATCTTCAAAACAAAGGGGCTTGAGATGGACTGACCTGGGTCAATCCTTATTGGAATACCAATCATTATTAAATATGTAGATTATGTTAGATTCTTTATTATATAATGTATAATAATAAATGGATCACTTGATGTTTATATTTAAAATATGAAACCTTTGAATCTCAAAATGGAAATGGAAAAGAGTAAGGTGAGAGTACAAATGTATGTGTGTTGCATTATGCTACTTAAGAGAAAGGATGCTTTCAATCCTTTAAATTTCCTAGCCATAAAAAAATACTTGAGAGGTAATGGGGAGATATATATGTTTTCAAGTGTCACTTTACCCATGACCATATAATATTTTCCCTCTTGCTAAAACTATCAGAGAATGTAATTGCTTATGTAGAATTGTTTGAAGATTTGAGAGTGATCAAATATAAACTTAGATATATAAATAATCAATCACATGACTTGGAAATATTCATTATTATTACTCAAAGAGAAAAAATAAAAAAATATATATATACAATATTACAAAAATATAGAATGATGTTATGTTCTCTAAAAATGATGCTAAGGATATTGAGTGTCACCAGATTCAAACGTACATCATTTACACATTCAAATCACACCATTATAGATCAATCTATATCATATTTACATGATCAGATGAGAATTAATAATATTCATTCCCCCATAATGAGTACATTTATCATATAATTTTATTCAAAAAAGATATTTTATTTTATAATTTGCTTATTTTGAATTTTTGAATTTGACTATTTTAACTTTGAACATTAAAACTTTAAAACTTTGAGTCTTTGCCAATTTCAATATTTGAAAAATATTAATATTGAGTGAGTAACATTACCCTTTTAAGTATGTACAAATTATGTAGAGTGTTGTGTATCTATATGCTCAATTATAATTGTTATTTTCATCTTATATGTTTGATTTCATAATTATTTTGCATATGCCTTCAATTTTGTATGATTAGATACTCTAAGTTTTTAACATGTGAGTGCATATTATTATCATATGCATATAGAATATGGATGAGTTTGATAATGTATATCACGTTCTTTCTTTTTTGAGTTAATTAAAACCTTTTAAAAAATATGTATTCTATTATAGAATATACTTTTTCCTTATTTGTATATATGTATTATGTCTTTTATCTAATTTTTTAGTGTAATTGTATGTTTTATGCCCCTAATAGTACTATTTATAGTCTTAAATTTGTCATAAAACTTGTATCATGTGATAATTTCATACCATTTTAAATCATGTTTAACTTATTTTTTAATATGCTTGATGGATTCCCCCATTTGATTTGAGGTATGAGATAATCTAGAATGTCATATTGAAATAAGAATGTTCATATTTTGTAATGTATTTGAATTAAAAATTGATTGAATCTTTGGTTGGTTTTTTAAAGTGTTTTGAGTATTATAGTATGCTAATTTATTTTATTTAAAATAAAAAATACCAAATGTGAAAAATATGTGTTAAAATTAAGTGTAATATTTATCATTTTTTAAGGGGTTAATTTGTGTGTTTAAAATAATTTTGTACTTATGGGAATGTTAAATGTGTTATACTTTAGTTTACTATAGACACTATTTATGAACTATATATCACCTTAGTATTGTTCACTTGGAAAACTCAGACTTTGGTTGTTTCTCTCAGTTCTTGACCTTTTATTCTTCTGCAAGTCTCACATTAGCTCTCTTGTGACCCTTAGCCTATCTCTTAGTTTGGATATTTTTATATTGATGACACATGCCTTATATCTTTTCTAGAATGATTAAAACATGTTTATCTTATACCTATATAATTTTTGAGCCTATACATATTTTCTTGATCCCTAAATACTTGTGCCTTGGACATACACCTATGTCAATGTAGGTGTCCTACTCTAACACAAATGTCCAGTGCCCTAAAATTCATCTAATTTTCAAATGAAACATATCCTAATGGATATACTAAGTGATTTAATGTGATTTATTATCCAAAGGGATTGGTAAAAATACAAGATCAACCCTCACAGAATCCTCACCTAGCATAGACCAAGGCAACTTATTAAAATCATTCTATCAAGCATTTAAGTGAGTAAAACTTTCCTATTTTATCCTATTTTTAGATCAGTCATAGATACAACACACACAAGTCTAAATTACTAAAGGATCATCCCAAAATTTTAATTTTTAGAATTAAAAGTTAGGTTATTATTGTACTTTCTTTTTACATATTGCATGATTCACACACAAGCCAACACATAGGGGAGAACTACATAAGTCTGAGGCCCTCTTTAGAGTATTAGTTATGTAAGTGATTATCATTAATAGAGGGTATTTAAGGATGCTTGAAATTATGTGCCCACTAACCCATTTTTTCCCATAAACACTATGAGGATGAAGAATTAGGGTTTTATTATTTGAAAATGAGATATAATCCATGAACTAAATATGAATGCACTAGGGTAAAGGTGATGAAAATACTAGAAGCATCTAGGTGTTTTCATCCTATTTTATTATATATTTCATACATGACACCTATTTCTAGCCTAGATATTAGTATCAATGTAACTATCCTAGGATGACACAAGTGTTTGAGGCTATAGAGGAACTTAATCCATAATTTGGTGACTATTCTAGAATACTCTTCTAGTCAACTTCTTTCCTATTCTAGATCCAAATTTGTATAAGCATTAGATCAATATAAGAAATTTTATTCATTATCATTGCAATATATAGCATAAATGTACTATCTCTTAACATCTTAGTATAATGAATTAATTATATATTCTATCTAAGTTTCATAATTAATTTGCCTACTATAGAGATAGTTTATCATCCTTGTGCCCTAGGCTATCTCTATCCCCTTTAACCATATATTCCATAATCTATTTTCTTAGGGTTAAACATTTGGTGAACCTAATGTTTGATCATCATTATTGCATAATCATTCTATTTTAGATGTTTATCTCCTACCTTATTCTAATATTTGTGCTCTTTATCTCTCTCATCATGCATGATATATATTGCTTTTATGACTATGATTATGAAACTCTCAAACTCTCCCTTAATGAAGGAATCAAAATTGATTAATCTTCCATTCCTCTAAGTGTTAAAGAATATAATATCAAAGCCTTGAATGGTAGTAATTTTTATCCCTTTAATTGATTCTATGATCCTAAAATCTCAAAAAAATCAGATGATCCATCTTATGAAAGATAAAACACCTTTACCTTCTCCACAAAAATTGGTTTTACGTGGAAAAAGTGTTCATTTAATCATGACAACTTTTATCAACTCCATAAGGACATCATGGTGGATTTTCAAAATTGTTATAAATGGGATGTTCCTTCAAGATCATTAATAAAAATACTATTATTCAAACATTTCCAAACAATATCCCCCTTTTCAAAAGTGATGACTTTTTACTACCTTCATTTAATACTGATTTTTTTTGAAATATTAATCAAGAGAACATGGCATATTTACCAAGTAACAGTAAGCCATCAAGATGAATAAATCATTAAAAACATAATGTTAAAAAGGGTCTTAATGTTCCAAATATGGAATTATTTCCAATATTAGCCAAGGCATCTAAATAAAAGGATAATTATCTTCCAAAGAATAAATTTACACCACAAGTCACTACTATACCAAAAAAGGTGTTGCTACCAAAGATTTCATGATCCAATTATTATATCCTTACCAAAATTGAATGAACCAAATTCGTACAATTATATAATTTATTCAAATGATATACCAAAATTACCAAAATTTAGAGATCCATTACCACTACCAAGGTATATTGAATTCAATGATCACCAACTTGCACTTGTTATCTATGAGAATGATGATACTCATATGCCTAGATTCAAAAAGGTGGTAGATTAGAACCAATGATAACATCATAGGAATACACCACCATTCCCATGGAATATCTTATTTATATTATGATCACTATTGGGGATATTCAAAAATTGGTTTCTATACTTTAAATGCAAATAACTTTCCATAATATTAATATAAATATTACACATTCAACAATCAGCCTCTTAAACAATATATACTTGAATATCCTTATTGATAATATTTTGAACTAACATATTTACCTCTCTTTTGAGTCATAAGGACCCATTTGACCACATTATTAACTATGTACATTATTTTTATCAATGGGCAAAATATGACAAATTATTTCTAAAAGTATTCTATATGATCATTGTCGATGTGGCTCAAAATTAGTTATATAGCCTACCAAAAGGTTCCTTGACCACTTTTTCAAAGTTGTAAGATGATTTATTCATGGATTTCAATATTTAAAAGGTGCCAAAACTTACATTATAAAATTTTCATAATTTAAAAAAACATCATGATGAATGACTTTAAGATTATACCATTCAATTTAAACATACATCATATGAGCTAGCATTTATACCTTCAAATTTGGAGTTATAATTCATTTTTAGTAGAGATTTCCCCATTAAATAAAATATCATTATATAAACAATATGAGTCATTTACCCATTTACATACTGATGTGCATAGATATGTTTCATTCATACATACTCATCCAAAAGAGCTTAACATATCTCCCTCAAAATACTAAAGTTTTATCCCTCATACAAAGGAGGGAGATATTTTACTTAAGGAGAATTATGATAAAAAATTGGTGTCCCTAATATCTCTATGAATAATTTGAAAATATTACTTAACAAGGGGAAAATTTAAGGCCCATATTCTATGTAAAATCCTCAAGTTCAACAAACCAAAAGCATTAACGTCACTAGGATTTAACATTTACTTTATTCATGGGTGATGCTTACTTTTGGCATACCACATTGATACTACAGAATCTAAAAGCTATTGTAGGGAAATATTATTTTCCCAACTTAGGTACCATGCCAAATATTTATGTCATAAGGAGAAATGGAAAGATTCATTAGGTTTATTTGTTATTCCTATTTCTTGTGGGACTTGTGTTATCCTTAAAAAAGTATGGGTCTTAACCCATAATCTATTACACTCATTTACATTGGGAATATTTTGGTTATATGAAATGGAAGCCAAAATGGATCCAAATCAGCAAGGCATTTATTTTTCTTATGGAGGAAAATGAATACATATTCAAAATGATAGCATTAATTATCAAAATGATAGCATCGATTATCATGTTAGACATCTAAAATGTGAGGAAGAACATGCCATGCCACATTTAAACTTATCCAACCATGATCTAATCAATGAAAAATATATAATGTAAGGTTGTTAGCTCTCAAAAATAATAAAAATGCCAAAAAAACCAAAACATTTAAAAATCTAAATATATTTTCATCATCTACATATTATATTGAATCCTTGTCATATATGTGATAATTCCATGTTGATGGATAGCATATAAATTTAATTCTATATACATGTGTTTCAAGCTTCTATTTTAGTGTGGATAGGCATACACAAATACATGATTTATAAACTTTTGGATATTTAGATTTTCTTTGACTCACATCACCGGGACATTGGTGGAATCCACTTCTATGATCATAATGCATCTAGGTTATATCATTCAATGGTCACTTTACATTATCATGTTTTAGCTTATATATGTAATTACAAATGAATTTATCCATACCTATATATATTTTAGTTTACTTGATATGATATGTACCTAACATTTTTGCTAACAAATTAGATCCATGGGCTAATATGATATGTTTATATTGGTTGCTTATGTTTTCATGTATGCACTTCCTTGAGTGTATTATCCTGTTATTGTCTTGTTTGTCAAGAATTTGAATATGCTCCATTATTTTCAGCTCCCATGAATTTTTTGTATCATTAACATTTGAATATGTTATATGCACCTAAATTTACTCAGCTCATTTCTCATCACTAATATTATTATTAGTCGACACTAATTTTGTCTAACATTGTCTATTCACCCTTACTCAATAATTTAGTCCCATTTAGATATATTTCTTATCCCATAGTAACCTTATAACATCCCATGACTAATTAATTCTTCAAATTAATCCCACTTATATCCAAATCTTGTCTTATCTAATATTTGGTAATTTAAAATTCCCTTTCACCTACCCTAGCCTATGAGTAGTTTGTCCTAATCCCCTAGATTATATATAACCCACTAATCAAATGATTAATCATCTACTAATTATCATTAGGCTTCTAAAAATAATCTAGAGGCTTCCACATCTAGAACATTTCCTCCTCTAGACCCATCCAAGGAATTTTTAATTCCTTGAATAATTCTCCACCATTGATCTTCCTACACCCAAATTTGAATTTTAGTCATTGATCTTACTTCCTCCCTCTCTATAAATAACCAACTCATCCTCCATTGAGGCTAATGAGAAAAATTCATAATCTTTCATGCTAAAATCTTCTATATAATAGATCTATCAAAATATCATCCAAGTTTTTGATCAAGCTAATATCATGATGAAATTCTAAGTCTATTTGTAAGAAATATCTATATATAATCTTTAGTATTTTTATTTGAATCTTAATTGGGAACATTTTTATTTAGACTATAATGTTGTTTTAAATGTTCATTTATGGTTTCCAATTTTGAAGTAGATTGGTAATTTGGTATTTTTTTTATATTATTTGCATATCTAAATCAATTGATCAAATTTTACCATTTTACATAGGTCATTGCTTGTTATATGCACATTTGAATATGTCATTCTTGATTTTATAAGAATTTGACTAAGTTATGTCCATTTGATTTTGTGGCATTTGAACATGCCCCTTGTCTATGGTCTCCTTAGACCATTGTCTTCTAACTTGATTTTGAATGCTCTTGCGTGTGTGTTTGATTTACTTGTTGAGCTTGCACTATTACTATATATATATTTTCATGATATTTAACATGCATATTAGGCCTTCATGTCATCAAATTCTATGTTTTTGAATGATATATTTACCTAGACATGTTATCATATATGTTGCATGATTCATTCACATTTATATGATTATCTTATCCTTTTAAGGTGAGGTAACTACTAGTTTATATTTTTCCCTTAACTCAAAAGGGAGGAATATAATTGGGATCATGCCATATAGGAATGGATTCCACACATTTATAGTTTTATATTTAGTGAGGGAATGTCATAGAGACATGGCTTCCACACATTCACAATTTTACATATATAGTGAGGAAATGTTTTGTAAACATGTTATCCAAACTTATTCAGTATTTAACATACACAAATTATGGTGGGGGAATTTTTTAGAAACATGTCATCCACATTGGCACTTGTATTAATTTTTAGATTTCTCCACACTTGTCTAAATTTCCAAATTGGCTAAAAATACACAGTTATATGGTTTAGATACACATTTATGGTAGAATTCTATACATTTGTAATGTTGTTATACATAGTTTCAGTGTGAGACATATATAATGTGCATATGCCATGCAATGTGTACCTAATATTTCAAAATCAAATGAGTTTTGGATTCAAAACACTGTCAGGGATAGCCACCACCCACTAGATTGGAATTTTACGTACTATATTGAGCCAATCTACTACATTAGTTGGTTCAATTTTAGTATGGTTGAGATTATTAAATCACTTAATCTTGCCAAGTTTTTAGGTTAAACTTGATTATATCATCCATCCTCACTAGTTTTATAGTTTGAAGTGACTTGGTTCACTCACACCCACTGGGTTATAAGTATGGTTAGGCTGAATGATTGAGCTAATTTCAGTTTCTAAGTAGAAATTCATATTTACTCCAAGGTTGGGGGCATGAGCCCTCCTATCTCTCTATATCCCTAGATATATGAACTTCATATATCTATATATATGTCCTAATCTAAATTTCATTGATTCATAATGATACATCTTTTAAATCAAGTTGTCAATAGGTAAGTTAATTGCATCAATACACAAGTGTGCTCCTAAACCTTGTTATTTCAAATTCAAATTATTTCAATACTTTTAATTTTAGATTATATGCATTGATTATATAATGCAACATGCTCTTAGTTTCAGGTCAATCACCAACAAAGTACTCAAGTTGGACTCAAGAAAATATAAGGTGTGCTATACACACCTAAACATGCATTCCTTTTATTTTAAACAAAAAAAATGAATTACTATATTTAATGGGGGGAAACGTAGAGACTATTTATTAATTATATATCACCTTAGTATTGTACACTTGGAAAACTCAGACCTTGGTTATTCTTCTTAGTTTTAGACTTTTTTTACTTTTGCAAGCCTTGCATATGCTCTCTTTTATGCCCCTTGTCCTATATCTTAGTCCAAATAGTCTTATATTGATGACCCAGGCCTTATATATTATGCCTATTCAAGTTATAAGCCTGTACCTATTTCCCTACTCCCTGGACACTTGCATCCTAGATATACACCTATGTCAATGTAGGTGTCCTACTTCGACACAAGTGTCTAGTCATCTAATTTTCAAATGAAACATATCCTAATGGTCAACCTCAGTGATTTAATTTAATTTATTCTAGAAAAGGATTAGTATAAATACAAGATCAATGCTCACTCATTCCTCACCTATCGCATACCAAGGTAGCTTATCAAAAGCATTATATCAAACATTCAAGTTAGAATAGATTCCTTATTTTATCCCATTTTAATGTCAGTCATAAGGACATCATATACATAATTCTAAAGTATTAAAGGAGTATCTTAAGATTTAAATTTTATAGGTTAAAAGTTAGATCATTTTTATACTTTATTTCCACATATTGCATGGTTCACACACAAGCCAACATGTGAGGGAAAACTACATAATTTTTAGGCCTTCTTTGGAGTATTGACTATGTAAGAAATGCTAATTTATAGAGGGACTTTAAGGTAGCTCAACACCATGTGCCCACTAACACATTTTTAACCATAACCACTATTAGGATGAAGAACTATAGTTTTTCTATCTGACAAAGAGTGATAGTCTAAGACCCAAATCTGAATGCACCAAAGTGAAGGCAATGAAAAATGTAGATGCATCTAAGTGGTCACATCATGTTCTATTAGGTATTTAGTATAAGACACCTTGATCCAATGAAGACACTAGCATCAACATAATTATACCAAGGTGAAGTAAGTGTCCAAGGCTACAAGGCACTAAATCTAGAATTTGGTGACTGTTCCAAAATTCTCTTCCAATCTACTTCCTATGTGTTCCAGGTCTAGATCTGTATTAGTACTAAAACTAGGTAAGTACTTATTTTCATTATCATTATAATATCTAGTATAAATTTACTTTCTATCCTTAGCATCTCATTATATAAAATTTAGTATATGTTATATCATAGTTTCATAATTAATAGGCCTACTATAGAGATAGTTTATCATTTATGTACCCTAGGCTATCTCTATCCCCTTTAATCGTAGATTCCATAATCTAAATATTTAGGTTTAAAAACTCACAAGGGTTGACATTGATATGTTTGATTTAATATTTTTCATGAAATTTTTTTGAGGATTAATTATAAATGTGTTAATTTTTTTTAAAATAAAATGTCAACTTATATGAATAGATTGGCTAAAAATATTTAACTTGCATGTTGAAACATGATGTTTGTTAGCTCTTAGATAGACACCATGCCATAGCATAAATTATCAGGATTATCTAGATTTAATATATTCATGGTGAACTAAATTATGGTTAGAGGATGCAATAACCATGGTAAATCCAAAAAAACTTAAATTTTGACTTATATAAATGTTGAAAAAATATATGCATTTGTATGTATTTTAAATTTGTCCAGTTGTTTCCTCTCTTAAATAGCCCCATCTAATGGTCATTAAAAATTTCATATTTTAATTCAAAATCATCCATGAGCCTACCTTTCTAAATGTGGATTTATTTGTTGAACTAATTTGGTGGTATTAGACCTTTCCTTAGGATCATGGTTTTGTCCATTGAAAAAGTGTTAGTTTGTTATCTTTTTAGGATTTGAATAAAGCTTATTAAAATTGTATTTGAGATTGTAGATATTATATTTTTTGAACCTGTGATTTCATTGTGCTATGATGGATAGAGAGTTCCACCATGGATATATGATAGGGATTATGTGAGCTTGATAAATGGAAACAAAACCATCATAAACACACCTAGTCTAAGACACACTTAAAAATTATCATTAATGACATATGATATGCATATGATGATATAATTAAATGAGATATGGGATTCATATAAGTGTACTTTATGGTTACAAACATGAGAGATGATTATTAAATTAAAGGATTTATGGTGTATTATTTGATTATCAATTTTTGGATGGTGAGTGACATTAAATGGTGATCATGGGCCAACCCATATGTTTAAGACCCATTTTTATATGACATGACATGCTTTAGGGAAGACTATGCCCCCAAGGATAGTATTATCATGTTACCTAAGATTGTGATGTTGAATTTTCTATTATTGCATTATTTACTATAGTTGATGATAGTGGGGTGGCCATTTATTATCATCCATGAGCCTACCTCGTCAATGTGGATTCATTTGTTGAACTAATTTTTTGGTATTAGACCTTTCCTTAGGATTGTGGTTTTATCCATTTAAAAAAGTGCTACTTTGTTAGATTTTTATGATTTGACTGAAGATTATTAAAATTATATATGATATTATTGATAATAGGTTTTTGTGAACCTATGATTTCATAGCGGTATGATGGATAGAGAGTTACACCATAGAAATAGGATAAATTTTAGTGGCTATTATTCATTAATTCATTATTATTTCAATTTTAGAATTTGGCATTTGGCTATTTTATGAAGTGGCGAACAATGTGGATTCACCTAAATTATCTATATGTAAGTTAGTTTTCCAAGTCAGATCACCTACTATTTAAAATGAATTTCATATATATAAATAAAGTTTGCCACTTTGTTGAAAGTCAATATGAGCCTATTCACCAATATATGTAAACATACATCCTCCCATATACTTATAATAGCAAATTTTATTAGTATGGAAGGGATGAAGTCTCAGGTGATGGTGATGGATGATAACATGCAACAAAATGACACCAAAGTTGTCTAATGACATATATGATTTTAAATCATAGAAATGATACCAGATGATAGCAATATTACTCTTGATAGTAATGTTGTTGAACACTAGAAACATTATTAAATGATAGTAACATTGTCAAATGATAGTAATGTTATCATTTAACAATAATCTCTATCATTCAATAGCAATGTTGTCAAATGATAACATTGCTACCAAGTGACATCATTTCTATCATTTGGAAACATTGCTATGAAATGACAACATTATTATTGTTTGATAACATTACTATCAAATGATAGAATATTATTATTTAGTAATATTAATATCAAATGATAGCATTATTATTATTTGATAACATTACTATTAGACAACACCATAGTTTCCATTTGGTAGCATTGCTATCATTCACCATCAACTCTATTATTTGGTGACTAAGAGGTGTGATCCATAAAAAACCAAGGCATAGTTTGTCTATAAGTTTTTCATATAATTGTATACTCATCTAGCTTCTACACCCCATTATGATTAGTATGCCCATTCACCTTCTCACTTAAACACCATTTATTAACTTTCACTAGACTTTCAAAACACATACATAGAGATTTTATTAAAAAAAACCCAAGTTAATGTCTATATGGTCCACTTAAATTTGAATACTAATGATACTAATGACATATGATATGCATATGATTATATAATTAGATGAGATATGGGATTCATAAAAGTGTACCTTATGGTTACAAACATGACATATGACTATTACATTAGAGGTTCCATGGTGTATTATTTGACTATCAATTTTTGGATGGTGTGGGACATTAAAGTGTGTTCATGGGCCAACCCATATGTCCAAGATCCATTTTTATATGACATGACATGCTTTAGGGAAAAACTATGCCCCTAAGGATAGTACTATTCTATTACCTAAGATTGTGATGTTGAATGTTTCATTCTTGCATTGTTTACTATAGTTAATGGCAGTGGGGTGGACATTTATTATCATATGCATAGATATTCCCATGGCATCAAGGATAATTGGTGAGAGAATATTATGGAAAAATTTCCCAATTATATAGGGATTTTCATATATTAACTTGAGATTGTTTTTTTAGAGTTTTTGGGCTTGGAAACATTTCTTCAAATTTGGGCCTATGAGCACATCATAGTTATCCAACCTATAGGTATACCTGATGGTGTATGGGTGCATCCCCATATATAATAAAAGAGGTGGGTGGGTAAAACCAAAGTTATGAATAAAAATATGATGAAATTATACCATATATTAGATTGTTTAACTTAGGGTAACATTATATGGAGACCATATAAGGGTTTTGGAAGATAGTTAGAGGATATAATTTAGTTGAGATGCATTTGGGTCAGTTATTAGTTACATGTCCGGTGGTCATATTTATATGAAATTTTTTAGTTTGTGAATTTATATAAAAAAATGTCATCTTTTATGATGTGATTCCTACATCATACATATAAATTTGATTTGTTATGTCTCCATAGTGAGATGGTGATATGGGTCATTTTACTCCTCCATATCTACCTCACATACCATTAAGATATGTGGACCTAATTATGTAGACACTTAGAATTAATGACGATGGGTGTACCCCATGTTGTACATGATGGTAGTTGGCCCATATGTGGCTTATTTTGTTTTGGAAGTGGTGGATGATCCTATAATACAAGTTGGAGTAGATACATGTGGTGCAATAGAAATGATCTTT
Organism: Torreya grandis; assembly: GCA_037957365.1. NCBI lineage: Eukaryota > Viridiplantae > Streptophyta > Pinopsida > Cupressales > Taxaceae > Torreya > Torreya grandis. The sequence continues at coordinate 13,064 of JARHVA010007075.1, forward strand.
AGGCTCCACCTATGAGTAATTATACGAGTAATTTATTTTTTGTATATAGTGTATTTATTTTGCTAATATTAATATTGAGTTGACATATCAATTTGAATTATTTAGGGAGTGATGAATATTTTTAGGTCATAATTAATACATCCCTCCCAAATCTCACATGAAATGTTCCTAGTGAGGTGGCCTACTGTGGTATTTTAGAGTGGCGAATGGAAATTATTGGAGAGAATGATCCCATATTTGATCATGTAGTTGTAAAAAAGTCATATTATGTTATGGGGAAAGTATATCATGATTATGTGGTAGTTAATTATGATGTAATTATCATTTAAAATAATGAGTTGAGGTTGGAAATCATGATAAAATTGATTCCATCTCCAACTCTATTGATCGATCTAGGTTGGATTATTTTCTAAGAGTATGTGTAGTTACAATGTGAGCATGTGGCACTAAAGAATGATTGAAAATATTTGAGAAATGTGAGAATATAATATGGTCTCACTCTATATTATGAGTAACTACTAGTAGAGCTTCCTCTTTGAGTAATTGATTATTAGTAAAGGGTGGTGGTGATGTACAGGGGGATGATCCCATTATAAAGTGATATGCGATCATGCCATACTTTTACAAAGCACATTTAAATAAATAGATATGGATATTTAGTTTATTTGTTCTTATTTTGGTTTCATATAGAATATTTATACTTGTGTATGTTCATTTAGATGCCATTTACACTTTAATAAAATAAATCATAGACGTGATGTTTCTACTTTTATAGATTTTTTATTTGATAAGGTAAAAGCCAAGTTTTGCATGAACCTAGAACTACCAGAGTGTAGTATAATTTATTTAATAGGCCATAATAAGGCTGAGAAACCAAAAAACACAAAATTTACAGTATAGTTCATGTCGTATTTGGACATTTTCAATTGAAAAGGTTGATTTAATAAAAAATAATTATGTTGTTTATATTTTTATACATGTGTGAATTAAATTGAATTTCAAACTATCAATTGACCTGGTCATCCTGGCAGAAATAAAAATTATGCAAAATATTGATTGTTATTCATAGTTTTTTGATGATTCTATATAAGTGGATTTATAAATATGTTTTCACATGTAATATTTACTTTTAGCACATGTATTTGATAATATACATTGGATATTATATTTTTATATCTTTGTTTTACATTGTGATGTTTTTTCTTTGGTATTCAAATTAGAGATGTGTTAGTATTATGGATCTATGCATATTTATTACCATTTTTAATATTCTAAAAAATGATAATCCATTTATCTATAAGATTTTAAATATTTTATTGTAATTATAGACACCAGAATCTTGCACATTTAGATTTTGACTATCAAACCCTAAAACAAATCCTTGGATCCTCTAAGTAAACCAAAACCCACTTTTGTTTAACTGATCAACCTTAAAATCACCCTTTTTGGTTACTTCTAACTGATGGACTTGACCATCGATGATCAAGACAATCATTGATGATCACTTAATCATTGATGGTCAGGATAACCATTAATGTCGATCCTAACTGTCTAGGATTTTTCATGCAAACAAGAATGCAAACACCCACTTATCTTTTCTAAATATAAGTTGTGAAAATACTCTCATGAGACCTTGCATGAAAAATTTATAATTAGAATCACCTCTTAGAATTCTACTTCAGCCCTGGCCCTTCCCTATAAGAAGAGGAGAGTAGCAAGAGATCAAACCATCTGCAACTGTAATCAAGAGCTCAAGTACTTAGAGTTTCTTATTGTAGGTCATCCAACATTATAAAACATCATCAAAAATCTATTTGGGAGATCCAACCTACCATTTCCTCTCATATTAAGTTTCTAGGCATCATCATCCTGCCAGAATCAAACCAAATTCCACTTATGAATCAACATCATCTATCAATAAATCAACCCATTTTTGGTGAGTCAAGTATTTGATTACTATTGTTTACCTATTTTCATCCCTTTTGTAATTAGATAACCTAGCACCAAACTCCCAAAATTCATTTTTTGAGTCCCATCATTAGCTGTTGAAAAGCTTAGAATTTAGACAATAAACCATCGATGGTCAGACCTAACCACAAATGGTCACCCTAACCATCGATGGTCACCTATGGTAGGAAAAAAAACTAGTAAGATAATTTGACCCTCTTACACCTAACTAAATCTACTTTTCTATGTCTTTGACAACTCACATGCCCCTTTCTAACTTTCTAAGCCATACCCTAACCCGTTATCACTAGTATTAATTAGTCTCTCTCTAATTAGATCATTTCTAGTCTACTTTTCTAACTGTATTTGATTTCAATACCTTATGTTTAAACATAGTGGATTGAAAATGCATAAGAAAGCCCACAATTTTAGGATCTATTTGGTGCTATACAATCCACCTAATTATCCATCTAATAAATAAATTTGCTTTAGTGCTTTCTTATCTACAGGTTTTCCTCCCCAGCCAAAGAGGAGTTTATCACAATCTTTTGATTTAATGTATGCACTTTTATCAGGTATTTCTACCACAACCTATATTTCTATTTTTACTACCTTATTTTGAATTATATAAAAATTTGAGTGAAATATTTTGGTATGCCTAGTGGGACCTTGGTCTTTACTTGGGTTCTCTCTTTATCTACATCTATATCCATCTATCTCTATCTGTGTGCTCATAATTGAAATCTAAAAATTTCATTTAGATTTAAAACTTACTACATATATTTATTGCCTATCTCTTATAATTTTACTTGGTTTAATTAAATAACATCAAGATTAAGTGTAGTCCTCTTATGTTACACAAACAAATCATAAAATCAAGCAAACATCATAACATAATTGAGACAAGGCCTGACTAGGATTTCACCACTCAACGAATCACCTTACCCTATCTGATGATCCTACTTGGATTTCATCACCAAGGGGAGGACCAACTCAGCTCTCTAGTTGAGTATAAACTCTAGCTATCAATATATATTGGCTAATCCCCTGACACCTTTATCGCTATGGGACTCTGAAGTGATGGGGTAGGCCCTAATACCAAGCCTGTATTAATTCCAATATAGATTTATTTTTGAGTACCAAAACTAACCCAAAACCATCTTTAGACTACTTATCTAGTGCCTAATTTTAAAACCAATCTACTACACATTCTTCACATTAATGCATAAGCTAAATGATGAGATAATTAATTAATCACATGATTTTAATTACCTTAGTTTATGTTGACTTTTCATTGGGTTTTTTTCCTTTTGCTTTCTTATGTCGAATTCTAAAATCATTTATTTGTAATTCTCTTACATTCTTATATGGTACTTATTTGGCAACAACAAAGAGAATTAGCAAGTCAAGACCCATCTATAGACTACCCAGTTTCTTCTACCTCTTCTTCCATGGATGACTATCAATCAGACATAGAGAGCTCATCTCACCATTCTAAACCTTCCCATGTCCTTGAGATTATTCCTTAGGTGGATTCTAACTTTTCTTCCCTTTTGGATAACAACCCAATCACCTTACAACATTATCTTAATAATTTGAATCACAGAACCCCTATCTCAACCCCACCTACAAAGCCTTTTTATGGCATGCCATCCTACTTGATATTGAATCCTTTGGTAGATGCTATTACTACCCAACCTTTAGCTACCCAAACGTCTATAACCACCAACACCTTTAACACCATGGGGTAAAATTAACCCATCCAACCAATTATTGCCATTATACCTTCTACCCATACCATTGACTCTTATACTTTGGGAGTGCCTACCATTGGTAGGTCAAACCCTCCTTTTACCAACCCTAATTCCTTAATCACTACCCCTCTTCAGAATCTGACAATGACCATGCCTACTGCTACACCTCCTACTATTACCAAAGTGACTACCTCACCCTTGATTTCTAACACAACCATGACTTCTACCCAACCTATAGTAACCTCTCAGTGATTACCAACCATATCCAACCTAGGTTATGTCCCCAACCTACAAGGGCATCTCCATGTTTCCCAACCTCCAACTATTACTTACCCTTATGTATCTTCCACCCAACCTATGATCACCTCTCAGCAATTTCTAACCATACCTAATCTTTTATATGTCTCTAACCCACAAGGGCATTCCCACATCAGTCAACCACCAATAGTTACCTATCCTTATATACCTTCAACCCAACTATCTATACCTACCTATCAATATGGGGCAATCTCCCAACCACTAATGAATTATCAATATATTATCCATTCTCAACCACAATTTATGACTTATAATCCTCTAGGTCCACCACCACAAATAGATCTGATGAAAATGATCATGGACAAGATAACAAATGTAGAGTCATCCATTTTGGACCCCATAATCTCTTGTCCTATGATCAAATATATAATGAACTAATTCATCCTTGGATCCCTATCAGACCACATCAGACCCAATGGGAACTTCCCAAATTTACTAAATTCAATAGTAAATAAGGTTCCCAATAGCATTTGAGAGCATTTAGGCATTCTTATTACATGATTGCTTATGATGATGCTCTTTTTTAATGCACATTTCCTATGTCACTCTCTGATGCAACATTAGACTAGTATAGTGCCATTACCAAACATTCCATATTTTCTTTCAACCAATTGTCTCAAATGTTTTACGACCATTTCTCCATCAACATATCCAATAAGGTCTCAATTAATAATCTTAATTCCATTTACCAATTTGAAGATGAGTCTCTAGTCGATTTCATAGCTTGTTGGAGAAGTCTTATCAACCAACTATCATTCTCTTTACCTCAACTAGAACTGATTGAACTCTTTTCTCATGCTTGTGCAAATCACATCTCCTCCACCCTACATGTCTAGAGTTTTAGAACTTTTGATGAAGCCTTTACCATGGCACGTAAAAGGGAGAATAGAGCCATAGATGAGGGTAAATTGAAGCTACGTAATAAAAATTATGCATTCAAGACCAATGAGACTTCTTCTTCTAAACCTGGTAACTAAACCAATATGGGAACCAAGGGTAACAAAACTATGAATATGGTTGTCCTTAAAACTGCTCCTCCACTAAATATCAGTCAACAAAACTCTTCTAATCTTCCAAACCAAAACATGAAAAATCCAAATCAAAACACCCCAAAGCAATTTACCCCACTGGGAGAATCTTATACCTTGATTTTGGATAAACTATTGAAATCTAATCTCATACAACTTCTACCAATTAAACCCCCACAATAATTTGATTCTTCTTGTCCTCCTCCAAAATAGTACAATGAGAATGATCTTTTTTCCTTCCACTCTATAGTTGGGCATGATATTAGTAGGTTTAATACCTTTAAAAACATTATCCAATCCCTTATTGATAAGGGGGAACTTATCTTTGACAATCCCAATGCACCTCAGAACTAGGCTCTTGATATCTTCAAGAAACCTTTTCCTAATCATCCTCCATCAAAAGAAGAAAGCAACCAATTAGAACACCTCTAAGACACCCATATGGTTAATATGGTTCTTGATACTCCAATTCTGAATGAACCAACTACCTCGCCAATAACTCCACCCACTCCTTTGAGTGAGGAAAAACAACCACCTTCCCTAGAGTTAGAAATTAACATTGAGGAGCCACCATTTACCATGGATTCATTCATGAAGATCATGACATCTTTGAAACCTTTGTCAATTGATTTAATCGATAGACAAATCATAACTACACCAACTCAAACTAGTCAACCAATCATCCCTCCTATGGATGTTGTGTCTAGAGAAGAAGCATCAACCCATGACTTTCCTCTACCAACTATCTCCCCTTTAGCTAAAGAGAAGGATGAAGTTAATCCTCTTTATTCTCCCCCTCCTATTGGAATTTCTTTTAAACCAATTTCCCAAGGTATGAAACTAGTATATAAAACTTTTTCTTAATTAGTTCAAAAATTAGACTTTATCTCTCAGCCTAACATGGATAGAGCCACCTCTTGGCATCATCTAGGTCTCCCCCACTAAAGCAAATCTCTCAGCATATCTATACTCATTATAGATCCATCACCTCCCTCTTTCAAAGAAGCCATGATAGGGCCATCTCACCCACCTCCACCCAAATCATCCCATGCCCTCCTCATGAAATCTACCCAAACCTTAAGAATCCTTCCTACGCCTAGTATTAGACACCCACCTTTAAAATTAGATCTTTATCCATTTACCTTGACCAAGAAATTACTAAATAAAGTATCCATGAGCACAAAAATACCCAAGAACAAACCACACACTATGTCTAGACAACTCCCTTCCTAGTTACCTTCTATTTTGGGACCTCATCCCTCCACCCTCCCAATTACCTATTCTTCATCTAGAAAATCTACCCCCTTTTCTATAACAACATCGACCAATACCTCTACCAAAACCTCTTTCCTAGATAACCTAGTTGCTTCTACCCTCCCATATATGCCCAAAACTTCATCTTCTATACCTTCTACCTCTTAACCATCTATCTCCAGTAGAACATCTACCCACCAACCTCTCCTGAAACCAACTACCAAAACTAACCCAAAACTTACTCCCCATACAAGGAGGCCTACTCTTGTAAAACCTCCCCCTCTGAGTAAGTCATCACATTATGTCAAATATTATTCAACCATTTTACACAGGTTATTACAAAATTCTACCTTAAGCCTTCTACCCATTAGGTCATTTGACCCCTCTCACCCCAAACTAGCCTGGTTTGATGACATTCAAATCTTCTCCTATCATCATACCCTAGGAAATGACACAAAGAATTGTAAGGCTCTCTAAAGTATTATTCATCATCTTCTTTAGGAAGATGATCTATTGTTAGATGAACTTTTGGATACCCTTTTGTCACTTCAGCAACCAACCACATCCCAACTTTCACCCACCTCATCAGTCTTGCCTAAAAATGATGAGTAACCAAACCAATCATCTACCATCCCCCCTTCTCACACTATTAATGTTATTACACAATCACAACAAAAGTATAAGGGAAAATCTAAAGCATCCATTCCTTAGATATACCCATCTTCCACCTCTCAACCTAGTCAGATCCATGCCTTTTTACCATCACCCAACCTAAAATCACTATTTTGGGTACCACCAAATTAAACCCTTCTAAATTAATTGATTAGTCCTTATGTAGCTAAACTAAACCCCTATCAAGATGAGTTTATATGAACTCATTTCCACCTCACCTCATCACTACTAAATACTAATTGAGGCTTTACAAGCCATTGAGGTTCAACCTAGTGATACCCAACCTATTGAGGCCTTTATTGGAACTTTGTAGATCTCCACTCTTGTTACTTTTAAAGACTCAAAGATACCTTCTAACCATCTTAAGGACCTTGATCCTCCTCTCTTTATTACTACCTACATTGACCAAACCCACATTAAGTGAGTAATGATTAATGGTGGGGCCAATATCAATATCATCTTATCCCATGCTTATAACCAACTTAAGCTCCCCCTACCAACATCATGTATGATACCTCTGTTGTGCTTTAGTTTTTCAATGACACCATGGACACTACTTTAGGAACTATTATCCTCCACATTCATTTAGGACCATGTACTCTCCTTGAACTTTTCTATGTGGTTGAGGGGGAATTATAGTATGATATCTTACTTGGATGACCTTGGATTTGAGCCATGGCTTGTGTCCCCTCTACCCTACATTGTTGCATCAAATTTGAACACAAGGGCTAAGTGATTACTATACAAGCTCACCCAAACCTTTTTATGGCATGCAATATGACATATTGACCTAATGATGTTCTTTTGCTTCCCTCTACCAAATCTTCATCCAAATTGGATCTATTTCCATCACTTATTTAGGAAACCATTCCTTCCTCTTCTCATAAGGTACCTACCAACACATCTATCTCCTCTGAGCAAATACCAATAAACAACTCTATAGAATTGACCTTCCAACATCTTTCTTTAGGGTAATACTACCTCTTGGCTCTTGATGCTTTCCCTAACCCTCATGAATATGGACAACTTACCAACCAACTATGGTACAATCCCAATTTGGGAGCAATCATATCCCTGAGATCCCCTTCTTATCAAACCCATTTCATCTATGTAAGAATTGAAAAGCCTTTAACAAGCACCATTAACACCTTCTATCCTTACCCCTATACCATTGGTTTTTCTTATTTAGAAAAACCCTCCTTCACCAAGACATACCTTCATAGGTGTGCTTGAAAGGGTTTTAGTTTGGGAAAATACAAGCATGGCCCCCATGAGTTCACCTCAATTGAAACTCAAAAACCACATGAGAAACATGGCCTTAGCTTTATCTTATCAAAGAAGAAAACCATGCAATCTCCCCTTTCCATTGAAGGAGAAGCAGTTTCTCCCCCATCTTATTTACCTCCACCTCCAAGTGAGGATGATGATATCATCCCACCTAACTTTTTTTTTTCATCTCAATGATTAGCCTCAGACCCCTAACCTATCAAAAGGTTGGGGATACCATAACTCTTCCTCTCACACATATTGAACTCATTGCAAAAGACTCCCTTACCATCCACACCATCCAGTGTCAAGATGATCATTCTATCCTCACCTACCTTAGTGCATAGGATCACTCCATCCATAAATATCTCCCTCTTGATGCTTCAACTATGCTAAATGAATCCATAATAGACATTGATTTGGGTACTGATGAGAGACCACATATCATCAAAGTTGGGTAATCCTTGGATTATATTGAACAACAGGACTTTTATACTTTTCTTCGTGACCACAACATCATATTTGCTTGGTCATACACTGACATGCCTAGGTTTGAACCTACTATCACCACCCATAACATTGTCACTCATCACAATGTTAGTCCCATTTGATAGAAGCTACGATGAATGTACCCTCACATAGATCTCCTTGTAAAGGAGGAGTTCCAATGGCTCCTCTCTATTAGTTTTGTCTAACCTATTGATTATCCCCAATGGGTTTCCAATATCATCCTAGTTACCAAGGTCATTGGGGGACTTTGCATTTGTGTTGACTTTTGATATCTTAATCTTTCCTGCCCAAAAGATGACTTTCCTCTACCTAGCATTGACTAGCTTATTGATCTTATAGTTGATCATGAAATGCTTTCACTCATGGATGGATTCTTAGGCTATAACCAAATCTTGATTGCCCCTAAAGATCATCATAAAATAGATTTTATCACCCCTTAGGGACTTTTTAATATAAGGTTATGCCTTTTGGTTTGAAGAACACTGGTGCAACCTACCAATGAGCAATGACCTACATCTTTCATGACCTTATCCTTAAAATTATGTAATACTATGTGGATGAACTTCTTGGCAAATGAAAGCTTTGAAAGGATCACCTGGAGGTTCTTAAAATCATCTTTGAGTGCCTTATACACTATCATGTTTGCCTAAACCCAAAAAAGTGTATTTTTGGGGTCTTATCAACTAAACTCTTGGGTTTTATCATCTCTCTTCATGAAATCAAAGTTAACCCAGCCAAAGTTAAATCAATATTAGAAATTCACCCCCTATAAACCTTAAACAACTTTGTAGCCTTCAAAGAAAAATCCAATCTATTTGGTGTTTAATTTCTTAACTTTTGGTCGTTGCTAACCTTTTCATCACCTCCTTAAAAAGGACACCTCTTTTATGCGGGGGTATGATTATCAAAAGGATTTTGATTCAATTAAATACTATCTTCTTTCCCCACTAGTTCTTATCCCTTCATGAGAGGATGAACCTTTCTACTTGTATATTTCATCCACTGACCACTACCTAGGAGCAATGCTTATGCATCAAGATAACCAACATAAAGAGAAAGCTATATATTACATTATTCAAACACTTATCAACTATAAAACTTGGTATACCCATACTGAGAAACTTTGTCTGGCACTAGTCTTTGTGGATACCAAGCTTCATCATTACCTCCTTAACCATAAAACTTTCACCATTACAAATACCAATCCACTCAAGTATATGCACTCTTGGCCTTATCAAAACCAATGAATGGTTAAGTGGCTTATGCTCTTGGTTAAATTTGATCTTGAGTTTATTCAATAAAAATCAATAAGCGGATAGGTGATATCTAATCAATTGGTTGATGCCCCTCTATCTGATACCCAACCTCCTCTTTCAGAATTCCCTGATGAGAATATTGTCATCCTCTCTCAAGCAAATTTTACCTACTAAGTTACCATGTTATTTTATGGATCCAAATGCCAATGTGGTGGAGGGGTATGAATCATCATAATTACCTTTGATAGTGAGCCTTTACCTATATCTTTCAAGCTTTACTTTGAATGTACTAATAACATGGATGAATATGAAGTCCTAGTGATAGGTCTCTAAACTACCTTACCCTTGGGAGTCAAAACAATCAATATCTCTAGTGATTCCAAACTTGTGGTTAACAAAATCAATGGTTCATACCCATGAAAAAATGATCTACAACAATACAAACACCTAGCTGATGTATTATTGATGTCATATAAACACTACATAATCCAAACTACCCCTCAATGTATGAATAAGTTTGCTGATATAATGGATTCCCTTGCTTACCAATCCCATCTGCACCTTGAAATTCTAAATTATCCATTATTATCCACCACCTCATCAATCCATCCTTCATCAAATCTAGTTCTCCTACCATCTTTAGTGTAATGGATATCCTGACTAACCATTGGTACTGGAAAACTTTTGATTATCTTAATAGTTATACCATTCCCCTTAATCTCTCTAGAAATTCTTGTAGAGCATTTATTCAAGACACTTCCCATTACACCATACTTAGGGATATCCTTTACAATCATGGCTTTGATGGCCTTCTCTTTCATTGCCTAAAAAGTCATGAAGCCTCTCATGCTATCAAAGAAATGCATGAGGGAGTTTGTGGAGGGCACTTTAATGGTCTTGCCATCACTAAGCATATCCTTCACCTCAGCTATTATTGACCTTCTCTCAACCAAGACTATTTTTGATTTTATAAAAAAGTGTGTCAAATGTCAGTAACATGCTAACCTTCATCATGTACCAAGCAATAGTCTTTAAGTATCTATGGAGTTTTGGCCTTTCTCATAATGGGGCTTGGACCTCATTGGGGAAATTCTTCCCCATTATTCTAGTGGAATCAATCCATAATCACTACCACTAAATAATTTACTAAATGGGTAGAAGTGGCCCCTCTCATCTCAATTAAAGCTAATAAAATCATTGATTTCATCAATCACTATATCATTTGTCACTTTGGTGTTCCCTATAAAATTATCATTGATAACATTAAATCTTTCAAAAACAAGAAGGTCCAAGATATTTGTTACTCTTTTGGCAAAAAACTTAGTTTCTCATCACCTTATCATCCACAAGCAAATGGACAGGCTGAGGCCTCCAATAAAACCCTTAACAATATGCTCACCAAAATGGTCAATGCCTCATGATGGGATTGGAACTTGCATATTCCATTCACTTTATGTCTTACCATAACATCATTCACACTCCTATAGGTGATATGCCTTTATCTCTAGTCTTTGGAGTGGAGGTTTTACTCCTTCTTAAGGTCCAAATCCCATCTCTCTGTAAGAGCTCATCTCTGAAGATGACTATCATCAAGAATGGTTATCTAAACTTGAACTATTGGATGAACATAATTTATCTGCTCTCACCGATATTCATGTCTACCAAGAACATGTTAAATATGCCTATATGATGCAGGAGCATCACTCAAATATGTAAATAGGCTTTAGGGAAACAAGAAGTTGTTTGTAAAGGCCTAGAGGTCTTAAGAAGCATGTAATGCATTGTAAAGACCCTAGGAAGTCTTAGATAGTTTGAATAGTCTCTATTAGGTGTTTTGAAAGTGTTCTAGGTGTCAAAAGGTCTCTAGGGGCAAGAGAATTCAAATCATAGAATTTCCCTCCAAAAACATTGATTTGAAAAATCAAATTCTAAAAAGAGGCAAGTAAGTGCTAAACCTCACATAAGGGGTTCATGAAAGTGAAAAAAACTTATAAATGTGTTTCTACCTTAGTAACAACATCTCATTACCTAATCCCCACGTTGGAAGGGGGAGAAAAGTCTAATTTTTCAAGATAAAGAAGCAAGTTGTTAAAAATTGAGAAGTCAAAGGAGAAGATCATGGGCAGTTTTAAGACCATTCTGAACAAAGAGAGTTTGTTTCTATTGATGAGGAGTTAGAATAAGTAGGTATAGGAGGCCTAAATATATATGATAGAGGCTTTAGGAGTCATTTAAAGGATTTAAGTGAGATTCAAGAACTATCAAGTTCATTGTTTGAAGTTCGGGTGTATTATATACCTTTTTAGGTCCTTGTACATAGAGGTGTGAATTGGAATGCATATGGGTTTGTAGTAGATGTTTGAAAGCAATAAAATAAAGGACACAGACACCGAATTACCCATCTAGAGTTCTTGAGTGTGAATGGTATGTATTGATCTTTTAATGCATGTTCTTGGTGCAAATTTAAGTGTTTGAGCTAGAATAGCCTCATTGGATGATGTTAATGGGTGTTTGATTAGTTTTTGCATATTGATAAGGTTCATAGACATAAGGAAAATTTGAGGGATGTTATTATAGAGCTTTAAAATTAAATTACAGGTTTGAAGGGCAAATGTGTTCAAGTTATAAAATTATTTGCAAACAGCCTGCTTGCTGTCCTGAGAATTTAGTTTTGAGAAAATTTTGTAATATGAGAAAATCCATACATGATTAACCTTAGGTGCCTAAATATAAAAGTTTGAGAATAAAAAAAAAGAAATTTTTAAGTTGGAATGATGTTTTTAAAGCCTGTTATGCTCAAGATATGTAATTTATCCTTTTCTGGTCTGTTTAAGACTGTGCAAAAGTTAGTTCATTTTGGAGAAAATGCTAAAAATGGAGTTCTAACCCTTGTAAGAAGCTGAAACTTGGTGAACATGATTTTTTTGTGAAACCATGGATGATTTAGGTGTTTTGGAAGTGTTATAATTCGTACAGTATAAATTTGTCTCATAAACCAAGAAGTTGAGCTTAAGGGCAAACAAGAAGAGGTCAAGTGGGTTGAAGGAAATGATATTTCCAGTGATGGTGAAGACTTGAAACTTTGGGATAAGCATAAGCAAGATAAATGGTAACTAAAACAATTCTTACCTGGTCAAGATCTATTACAGATTGGTCAAACCATTAGGCCTTGATTTGCATCGGGCTAATGAAGGCTTAATAGGAAAGAGACACAAAAAGAAAGTGCATCTACAGGTTGAGTTAGGTCCTAAAACTTGGTGAAGAGTTGAATAATGATAAAGGGTGTCTAAAATTGTGATTATTTTTCTTTAACACTTAGTGTATGTTTTTTGAGTTTGAAGATTTGCCTGTTTGGAGGGCTACAAGGCCTAGAAGCCATTTGATCCATTTTGATAGAGAAGTCAGATTTTAGGGTATGATAACTTGCTCAATTGTATGGTTTGGTATTGTTAAGGTTGTTTCATAGTTATATAATCATGGAGAATAGGTATTTTAGTTTTTGATGCCTCATATGGCTTAAGAAGACAAGTTGTCTTATGTTGATTAGTGCATGCTTGAAGAGATGGTAAGAAAGAAATAAGGTGTTGATGTTTTTCTTGATTTGAATGAATTCTAATCAGTCTTGATAGACAAGTAGATAGTTTATTAACCCCTCATGAAGTGTGATTGGCCATATAACATTGGAAAAATCTTATAAAATATCTTGGTAAGTAGAGAACAAGTGAGGCCTTTGCATCACTATAACAAGCACCTCAAAGCATATGAATTTAACATTGGTGATCTTATCCTAAAGGAAAATCAACATGTCATAAATATAAAGAAGAGTAAGCAAGGTAAATTTGATTTCAATTAGCTCAAACCCTACATCATAACCCATAATTATGGATCAGGAGCTTATCATTTGTCTCCTTTCAAATTCAAACCAAAACCTAATCCTCTTAACACTTCACATCTGCATCCCTTCTATCTTTATATAGAGATCAGAATCATCATTTGTCTAACTTAAGCTCATCCTTTGCAATCCACATTCATTTCCCTCTTTTTAGGGGAAACTTAATAAACTTGAATCATGTGATTATCCATCACAATTATAACCTAATGAGCATAGATATATCCATGGCATGATTATCATAATACTTCCCATCTCTTTGAGATTGGTTCCTATGGTTTTTATCACCTATAACTCTCTTTCACCTACTAAATCTTCATGTCAACCTAGTTTTTTCCTTCACAATAATAATCCATTGAGCAATCATGAATAAGTCTATGTCAAGCAAAATGAAATCAATATAAAATAACTATCAAATATCAAAACAAATAATGGGTCATTCTTAGCATTCATAGACTGCTCCCTTGAAAGATAGCTATCAAAAGCCAACTAAAATTGCCAAATATAAGGTGGAATGATCCCTTGAAGGATAGCTATAAAAAACATTTATACTAGGCACTTAAACTCAGACCACTCCCTTGAAGGATGGTTGAGTATCCCATTTGGAAAAACTATAAATTTCTTGAGAGCTTTTCGCATTGATCAACTTCCTTGACCTTTAAGCAAACAGCCAACGTAAAAGCAAAAGTAAGAGCAAAAGAATTTTGAAAGCCATAATCAGATTTCATAACCATAGTAGCTTGGAAAAGTCACAACCATTAGTAGAATTCCCACATCGATTAGTCTACACTTTATATAAAAACATATACTTGTTTATACTACCTCTTTGGACACTTAAAAAAAACAAAAAAAATAAACAAACAAAGAAGGCATACTAGTCTCGTTAATGGCTCTATTTTCACCCATTCTCCCTCCACATATCATATACACAGGACTATGAGCTTACTTGACACAATAATATCAGGATCCCTTCCTATCAGCTTATGCAAACTAATGTGAATTGTTTGAAAGACTTATTTTCACTAAGCCAATCCAATTTTGGGTTTCATGTGGGTCTTTACCAATAAACAAGCATCATGTTCCTTTTCTTATATTTTTATTAGTTTATAAAAGCCTATCACTATGAGAAAAAACAATAAATATCACATCAAAAGCATGAACATCATACATTCTACCAACAAGCAATGCCATCTGTCTATCAATGAGTCAAACATAATGTCAACATGTCATAGAAAACTAAGAGCATCCATCACATCATAAACCATAAGCATGTCATTACATAATCATAAACATAAACCAAATAGCTAAACCAAACATCAGGGCATATACCATTTCCATTTTACCCATATAACCATAGATAAAGCTATCACATGTATCCTATCATAACCATAAGCATAATCAGAACATCCCATGCCTAAGCTACTAAAAATGAAATCATAAACATGAACCAAAGTCATAAGTCATAATCATAAACCATAAGCAACTATCATATATATTAAGCATCCATCATATACATTGAATCATCAAAAAATAAAAATACATGTCATAATGTGTCAAATCTCTATCAAAATGATATACATCTCACTACATTAACACATAGGCCAAAGTCAAAATCATATATAAATATCATATCATATCATACCCCTAGGGCACTCAGACCACTACCACTAGCACCATCAAGACCTGTACCTATTGGTGACCCCCTTGGGACCCTTGTATGACCAATAATAGATGCCCACTAACTAGGAGTAGCTACTTTTACTCCACTATCTAGGCTAGCCATGTACTCAACATATCTCATAGCATGGGGTAGCTACTCCAGTACCATCTCCTCATAATAGTGAAACTCTTAGATTGTGGCTAAGTATTGTGCCTACTATTTTGTATTTGTCAGCGCTCTTGTAGCAACACCTACTCCTCTTATGCTAATCTACCCCTGAAGAACACCAATCTAATCCTACAATAGTGATTGTTTCAAGAACTACATTTGGATTGAAGATGAGGTGAGGTATTTCATCCCCTCATATATGTAGGTAGCATCTATTTTCCTAGTGCATATAAAGTCAGCTCGACCATAACCACCCACCACCACCCCTTTGCCCACATCCACCTCAACATTGGTCATTTTTTGCCTCAATTTTTTTGAATGATTTGCAATCCCTATGCTTTGTTTATTTTGAATGCACCAACCAATTTTTCCATGTTACTTATACACATTTTGCACCACCTAGTGCAATCACCTGAGCATTTGTGTCTTCTTGAGAATAGTTCCTCCCTTGGATACCTGTGACACTCAACCTATTAGTGTTTTCCTATGAACATACTAGACCTGCTTTGGAGACTAATAGGTATATCCCATTGCCATGCCTATAGAAATTATGTGTTACATTGGTCACTTGTATTCAATAGATTTTCAATCATTTATAACTTTTGTCTTTTGCATAATTTTGACTCTCACACTTCATCACATTTTGCACGCTGACTCCATGTTATAAATGACCACCCTTATCAACATACCTACCCATTTATCAAACCCTGACCTGATTCTATTTTACCTCATCACTTCCTAGTTTGAGGGGAATACCATATCTTAAACTTGGGGTACCCCTGATTTCATCTAGCTTTCATTTTTGTTTTGTAGCTTATTTATTCAAGCCACATAACAAAAAAGGGAAAAATATAGACACCAAAAGCCCACATATTTAGATTCTAAATGTCAAACCCTAAAATAAATCCTTAGATCCTCTAAATAAACTAAAACCCACTTTTGTTTAATTTATCAACCTTAAAATCACCCTTTTTGGCTAATTCTAACTGATGGCCTCAATCATCAATGGTCAAGATAACCATTGACGATCACCTAACTGTCGATGATTAAGATAACCATTGATGATCTATCCCAACTATCTGGGCTTTTTCATGCAAAAAATCAAGCAAACACCAACAAACAACCACTTACCTTTTTTAAATATAAGTTGTGAAAAACCTCTTATGAGACCTTGCATGAGTAATTTATAATTAGAAGTACCTCTTAGACTTCTAA